>JACEVL010003156.1:0-16172 GCA_020284085.1 Aporrectodea caliginosa
CCTATCTGCCTGTCCGTCCGTCCGTCCGCCCGTCCGTCCGTCCATCTGTCTGTCTGCCTTTCCGTCCATCTGTCTGTCTGTCTGCCTATCTGCCTGTCCGTCCGTCCGTCCGCCCGTCCGTCCGTCCATCTGTCTGTCTGCCTTTCCGTCCATCTGTCTGTCTGTCTGCCTATCTGCCTGTCCGTCCGTCCGTCCGCCCGTCCGTCCGTCCATCTGTCTGTCTGCCTTTCCGTCCATCTGTCTGTCTGTCTGCCTATCTGCCTGTCCGTCCGTCCGTCCGCCCGTCCGTCCGTCCATCTGTCTGTCTGCCTTTCCGTCCATCTGTCTGTCTGTCTGCCTATCTGCCTGTCTCGGTCCGTCCGTCCGCCCGTCCGTCCGTCCATCTGTCTGTCCGCCTTTCCGTCCATCTGGGTCTGTCTGTCTGCCTATCTGCCTGTCCGTCCGTCCGTCCGCCCGTCCGTCCGTCCGTCTGTCTGTCTGCCTTTCCGTCCTCATCTGTCTGTCTGTCTGCCTATCTGCCTGTCCGTCTGTCCGTCCGCCTGCCCGTCCGTCCGTCCATCTGTCTGTCTGCCTTCCGTGCCTCTTCGTCCGTCCGTTTGATCGCTCGTCCGTCCGTCCGTCTGCCCGTCCGCCTGTCTGTCTGCCTATCTGCCCGTCCGTCCGTCCTTTCGTCCGTCTGTCTGTCTGTCTACCTTTCCACCCACCTATCCATAGATATTTTTAGCTAACCCTTTTCTTAAGTATAGGCCTATCTGCTTTTCTGTCTGTTTGATTTTCACCATTGGACTTTTTGCATAACCATTTTCTATTGATCAGGACATGCACACGGATGCGGATGGGATCCTGTACCTGGATCGACATCAGGACTACATCCTGGACGCAGTCGAATACAGGACCTCCTCCTCCTCGGAGTCCGAAGCAGAGAGGGGCGTCGTTGCTGTCGAATTCCATCGACTCTTCGACACATGTGACGACGACGACTACATGATCGACGTAAGAAATGGAGAAATGCACGAGACGAATGTTATGAAAGGACAAGGCCGTAGCTAGAGGGTTTGTTTTGGGTGTTTAAACACCACCAGAAATTAAATTTTAAAAAATGCAAAAATGAAAAAATGCATTTATTAAGAAAACCCCTTAGTCGGTTGACTCGGTTGCTTGTCGGCTTTGCTCAAGGACAAGCAAACATCCCCAAACAAAATCCTGGTTAAGCCCAGTTCTCAAACCACTTCAGTAGCTTGAAGACCTCCAGAGCATCCACAATAATGTTTTATCTCTTAACTGTAATTCATTTTAAAACTTTCAACTCTCTTACGTTCACAAGCAACTCGCTAACCAAAAGCCCACATCTACTCATTTTTAGCATGCCTTTCTCCGTCTTAGCTTTCATTCTCTTCTCTCAAATTCTGCAACCACTCCTTAATCTACGCTGCAACCAACTCCCGAAAGAACCCCACTATGGAGTTCGCTCATCCCCGCTCGGTCGCCATGCAGTTAAACTCGACTCCTGTTAAACTTGTTATCATCTGTTACTACTATGCCATGTAATCTTACTGTGTACTTGTCAGTTTGAATTAATGCACGAATATTAATATTATATTATTATATTATAAAATTATATTATTCCGTACTCTTTGACCTTCCTCTCCCGCAGCAATTAACTAACCACTGAAAACCGAACTTTTCAAGCCATCCTATTCTGGATCCGCTCATTTTCAAACACTCCTGGCGTTGATAGTTACTAAAACGGTTGAGACCAAACTGTACGGAAGCTACCAAGGGGGGGGTGGTTGCCACCCCCCCTAGGTTTTTTCATCTCAAACTTTTTCCGTATGGAATAAAAATTTGACCTTTTAGGTAGCTGTAGGGGGTTCATTTACACACGTTTTGAGGTAAAATGTGAGATGATATCTCACACCGTTCAAAAGTTATACCCAATATACCCGAGGCACCAGGGGAGTGGATTCACCCCCTAGATTTTCGACTATATCTTATCCGTCATTTAATATTAAGGAACACAAATTTCATCATTCTATAGAGGGAATGTGGGGCTACATTTATATGGTCACTGAGTTGACCTGAGACAACCGGAAGTGCTCAAAATAAATAATAATACGTGTAATATGCGTAAAAATGGCTGGAATGGAAGGACTTCCCCTTAGTTTTTGTCTGTAGTGTATTCATTTGTCTTCCTGGAAGAGAAACAAAGATACCATTCTTTAGAGGGAATGAAGGGCTTCATTTGCATACCTACCCACATCTTTGTCTTTTGAATACCGGAAGTGATCAAAATAAATAATAATACGCGTAATCTGTGTGAAAATGGCTGAATACAGCATTACAACGTAAACCGATATATATATGTATGGATATATATGTATGGATGTACATTTATATTATATAAACATGTGTAGGGATGATTTTGTGTATCTTTTATACATAGATTAGTTTCAAAACACACATAATCTTATATTTGTTTATCCAAAAAGTACAAAATGTTCGCAATAATATACAATATTGCTAATTAATGGGTTCCGTTGTTAAAAGTGATGTAATTTCGAGGTGCATTCACATAATGTACAACTAAATATACCATTCTGTGCAGAAATGAATGCTGAATCCATTGCTATATTACAAGTTATGATATGTAAACCAAACACGAAATTCAGGGGGGTGGTAACCACCCCCTTGGTAGTCCGTGTTACAAAAAAAGCTTGGTAGCCCTAGGGTTAACTGATTAGAATTTGATCAGCCGTTACCTGTTGTGTATTGAAGTCAGGTACGACTCACCTGATCTTCTTCGCTGCCCGAGGCCCACGGGCGGATATCCGGCGTTGGAACGTGACCAGGGAGCAACCACGGCTGCAGAGGGTTCAGCTGCTCAAGAGCCAAATCCCGGATCCGGAATTTCCGCCGGATACCAAGAGCTTTGTCATGCATGTCGATGACGTATGTCGGCTATAATACGTACATATATCATCTATCTATATATCTATATAAAGTAATAGAAATGTCTATTCATATATGTTCATAGACATGTCTATATAATTATATATATATATATATATATATATATATATATAGTGTACTTAATATATATATATAGTGTTGCTTAATATATATATATATAGTGTACTTAATATATATGTATATAGTGTACTTAATATATATATATATATATATATATATATATATATAGTGTACTTAATATATACCTGCTGAATATTTGAATATTACGTCAATATAATTCAAAACAGACTGACTGATGTCAATAGACGAGCGATGAAACGTGTTTGATTTTCTGATGCATGAGGTGATGGGAGGCGAGGTAGATAACTGCGGCGCTTGGTCCTGAGGCTGGGCAGTTGGACTGGCATTTGAAGCACAGGTTTGGTAAGGAGTGACGTAGATGCTATAGGCTCTACATGCATTTCAGCCCCACATGAATAGTGGGGCTTACGTGGGTTGCTGTGACGAGCAGTGAGCGAGGGGCCTGACGTATTGTTTATATCTCAGTTTCCGTATACCACTTTGGTAATTGCGTGGAACATAGGGTCTTTCCGTGCTGTGGCCTTAACTTCTATTAAAAGAATAAACTTGAAAACATGCAAATACATACATATTCAGCTTTTGTATCTCTCTATTGCTCCAAGTAATATACAGCGTACAGCCACAAGGCACAAGCAATGTAATAATTCGAGGTCATACGGTCGCTATAGAACAGGTGTAGGCCTACATTTATATTTACATTTTCCAAATTTGCATGTGTAATTTTAATTATAATGCATAAATCCGAATCGAATAAATCAACCTCATCGGATGGTCAACTCTATCCTACAATGGTATTGAGCAAGTATTCAGAGCACTGTTGAGCTCTATTAGAAAATGTTTCAGAGTAATTATAGTAGTGAGGAAAGAAAGGGGATCGGTGGATGCTGCGTCACGAAGGGGAGGCTTACGACACGCGCAACCTTTGGAAATTCTTGCGACAAAAGCCTTAGCATTGGCGGTATCTACGTTGTCATAGCCTTGTCACAAGCGTTGTCATTGCGCTGTCATTGCGTTGTCATTGCGTTGTCATTGCGTTGTCATTGCGTTGTCATTACGTTGTCACCGCGTTGTCACTGCGTTGTCACTGCGTTGTCACTGCGTTGTCACTGCGTTGTCACCGCGTTGTCACTGCGCTGTGATTACGTTGCCACTACGCGGCCGCGTTGTCACCGACAAACTGCGTTGTCACTGCGTTGTGTCATGCGTTACCATTGCGTTGTCATTGCGTTGTCATTGCGTTGTCATTGCTTTGTCACTGCGTCCTGTTGTCTTGGATTTTGCAGGTTCCGGTTCCAGAGGATGAGACGACATACTGGTGTGCCGTCCGAAAGCTACCGGATTTCAAAGAGAAGCATCACATCATCCAGGTGGATAGATCGATAAAGTATTGAGTGGATGGATGGGTGGGGATAGATAGATGGATAATTATATCGACGGAAGAATGAGTAAGCAGAAAGGTGGATAAAGGAATAGAAGGAAAGAGGGAGTGAAGAAAGAGAGGAAGAAAGGAAGGAAGGATGTATGCATGGATGAGACGGACGGGTGGGCGAATGGACGATTTGATGCAAGGACGAATTAATGGATGAATAGATAGATGGATAGATGTATAGATGGACGAATGGATGAATTAGCAGATGAATAAGTAGATGGACAGATATATAGATGGACGAATGGATGAATTAGCAGATGAATAAGTAGATGGATAGATATATAGATGGACGAATGGATTAATTACTAGATGAATAAATAGCTGAATAGATAGACAGATAGATATGTAGATGGACGAATGGATGAATTACTAGATGAATAATTAGATGAATAGATATATAGATGGTCAGATGAACATTAAACTCGTTGACTGCCCAATTCAGTGTGTATTTCTCGCGTGCAGTTTGAGGGTGCAATATCTGAGAGCGGTCAAGGGATCGTGCATCACCTGGAGGTCTTCCACTGCCAGGTGCCATTCGGGACCGACGTTCCCTACTACGATGCCCCATGTTCCTCAAAGTCGGAGCGACCTAAGGGACTCGCTTCCTGTACCAAGGTCGTCGGGGCATGGGCAATGGGAGCCAAGGTATAAGCAACTACGTTTCAGCAGTGCTTTTATATTCTACATGTAATTATAGGGGCATATTTTACACTAATATTTCTATGTCGTATATATCAATATACTAATAAACACTCAAAGTACTGAAATTATAAATTAAAGTAACTAAACAATTTTAAATAATTTTTTATAATTTTTTTAATTAGTTAAATTATTTTTTAATAGCTGAGAAAGGTCCCGGAACGCCGCTCCGGCTTAAAAAAGCACTGCCCTTCAGTATAAGGTTCATCATCTGTGTAAACTCCGGCCGCTGTCAAAAGTTTGTTTATGTTAGCGATTAAACTGTTTTGATTCAAATATACCACAATAAAATCAAAGGATTTATTGTTACTGAACTAACGCTGTAAATTAATCGGGAGGGGTGTACGATTAGAAGCCCGATTGAGAGACTACATCGGAAATTTTCCGACATGTTTTTTCCACCAAATCTTTGGACTTCTCTTAGAAAGGGAGTGGCCGAGAAACGAGTGGACAATGTGTCATTGACCTAATTAAGGGATATAAATACCTCTGTTTACTGTAGTTGTAGATGACGGCTACAATTAGTCAGCAGAAGAATGGTGGATAAATTAGGAGGGAAGAAAAAGGGAGGGAGGAAGAAAGGAGGGAGGAAGGACGGAACGGAAGGAAGGAAAGAATAACGGAAGGAAGGAAGAAGGATGAAAGAAAGGATGGAAGGAAGGGAGGAAAGAAGGAAGGAGGGACTGAAGAAATGAAAAGTAGGATGGAAGGAATGATGGAAAAGAGGGAAGAAGGAAGGAAGGATGGAAGAAAAGAAGGAAGAAAAGAAGCAAGGAAAGAAGAAATGAAAAGAAGGAATAAATGAAAGAAGGAAGAATAACAAGAATAACCGTAGCCCTTCTAAGCAATTATGTTGGCGACGACGACGATGATGATGATGTCTTGGTTGTTGCCAATGCTGCAGCCGTTGTCGTATCCAGAGGAGGCTGGCGCTGCCATTGGAGGCCCGAAGTTCAATCGATACGTGATGCTCGAAGTTCATTACAACAATCCAGATCACAAGAAAGGTAGCGAGACCAGCATATACAGACCATTACGATTACGAATACGATTAGTTACGCTGCTGGAAAATTACGCAATTTTCAATAGGAGACTCAGTTCGCGTCGGATTCTAAATAATTATGTTTTTTAGATTTGTTTAAATCTTTGAGATTCTTTTTGACATTTATTTACGTTTATCTATCTACTCATCTTTCTGCATGCATATTCTCTGATATTGTATTCTGATAATTTTCATATTCTTTGTTGGCTGCCTTCAGGAATTGTGGACAGTTCCGGTATTAGATTCCACTATACGAGTAACCTTAGAAAGTACGATGCTGGAACGATGGAATTGGGTCTTGAGTACACAGATAAGATGGCTCTTCCACCTGGTCTGGCCAGGTGGGACCTCATCGGATACTGTATCCCAGAGTGCACTGAGAGGGTCAGTCTCTATTTCGCATTATAGGCCCTTATATACAGACACAGGTATACATGTATGCAATCTTATGCATGCTTGAATCCATGCATCTACATGTAGCCTATGTGTGTATATATGATTGTACATGTATATATGTACGAATGTATTTATATATATTATATGCATGTATGCATTCAAGTAATTAATATACCACCTCTTCAAGGAAACTACTCAGAGGTGCCCCCGACTCCAGCACGGTCAAAAAGAACAGTTTTTAGCCGCTTATAGAACTGCCAGAGAGCGTGACCTTGGGAACAGGCGCAGGTCAAGAGGGAGGCCATTCCATACCGCCGGCGCCGGGTCTAACACATGGAAGTCACAAAGTGTACATGAATTATTATATTATCACACGATAGTCTAATTGTTAACGGGCCGGACAAGGTTAAGAAAAGTGAAGTGGCTAACAATTAGCATTCGTGACATGCCTCTGAGGGCTAGCTTAAAGGTGTTGCTCTTCTGCTATTTCAGTATTAAATTGTCTATATTTCCAGGCACTTCCTAAGGGAGGAATAAAGGTCTTTGCGTCGCAGCTTCATACTCACTTGACCGGAAAGAGGGCCTACACGAAGCACTTCCGCCGCGGCGTTGAACTTCCGGAACTGAACAGAGACAACCATTTCAGTCCACACTACCAGGAGATACGAAAACTACCGAAACAGGTCCACGTGCTGCCGGTAATCGACTATGCCTCTGACTTCATTATGTATGTATTTATTTTATTTGTTTATTGTTCCCAAGAAAGAAGATAGTTGTGAGTAACAATTAACAGACAAGTTACATTGGTATTATTTTATAATAGATTATGATAACTGTAAGTGCATGGGAGCACAGCTTGCCCGAAGGGAAAAATCCCGCTAGATGGTGGCCTATTTACCATAAGTATATCAACAATTCTAAGGTAGTTACACATGACTAATTATGCAGACACGCAATATAGCGCCATTTCATATACTACTGAAGCTCTGCCTCCCAAGCTCGTTTCGAACAAAGTGTTCATCTAGAGTACGTTTATACATAATATTGGTTACAACTGGTTAGCTCTAGCCTAGCCTACTAATAGCGCCTCTGAGTAGATTTCTTGAAGGGGCGCTATATAAATCTCCAGAATGAATGAATGAATGAATGAATGAATGAATTAGGACTTGACGCCCTTGATCCCTAGGCACCTTTGATCCCTCAGTCATTTCGCCTTAATTACTGATGTATTGAAGAAAGGCAGTGAATCATTCTGTTATAATGTTTATTGCCTTGACCTTCTTCCTGTCTTTTAGCGTAGTTAGAGTGAATAATAAATATTACATAAGTAGGCCTAATTAAGGCAAAATGACTGAGGGATCAAGGGTGCCTAGGGATCAAGGGTGCCAAGTCACCCCTATATTCAGAATTAATTGGTGACTAATTAATTAGGTAATCCGTCGAATGAGCGATAGACGATCTTTCCAACTTTTCGTATTTAAATATGGAATAAAAATGCAGCCACGAATCGCTTCTACTTCGCAGCTAACAAACAAATTAAGGAAATTAAAATTACCATTTTCACTACGTTTGACTTAATCCGCTGTTGTAGGGAGACGCCCTAATTACGACTTGCTTTGACCAGACTCTTGATCGAACAGAGATTACATTGGTGAGTATAGGCCTATACTATAATATTTAGGCCTATAGACTAGAGGCTAGTCCTAGCTGCCTCCAACGCTGCAGGCCCTCGATCGTCTCTAGCATTTTCCTTTAAAGTTACTGAACTCACATTTACAGAAAAGAACAGCAAATAAACTAACTAGTATATATAGGTGTTAATGTATTTGCAAATTTAATTATTTTAGCCTATGTGTTTTCTCGCGCGCGCAATATTGTCTTAAGGTTCGTCTCCAGGTGGAATTTGTTCGGTAACTCCTTTAAATGTATTCAGATTCCTAATGTCATAGACTGGAGTTTCCGAGTTATTTATTCGAGTTTCCTGTGAAATTTTGAGTTCTCATAAGGTATTATCTGCCCGTGATTGACGCCCTTTTTACTTTGAAGAGTCCATATTTATTTTAGTAAAGTATTACAGGTTACAGATGAACTGTCGCGCATCGATTCTATGCTGTTGAAATGCGAGTGGCTTTGCAATAGCTTTGCTGTGGTCGGTCCATCTTTCTGGAATAGGTTGCCTAGCAACCTACGCAATGAGCTTCTTGGTCATTCCTTGCCTTTTTCCGCAGGCGTTTGAAAACCATTCTTTTCGATCGTGGTTTGGTGTTGTCAGGTCGGGATCGAGCGTCTCTGAGGAGTATTTCTTGAAGTGGCGCTATATAAATTTTCGATTACGATTACGATTAGACCTACGAGCGTCGCCCGCCTACCAGAATTAGGGTTTCCATCATCAATCGAATGACTTTCCGTTGCAGAACGACCTGTTGGCATAGGCGTAGCTACATTGAGGCAAGAGGAGTCAGTTGCCTCCTCTTGCTTTTTTTATATATTGGAACTTCGATTGCCTAACGACCTCAATGACCAGGATTTTGCCAATGGTCTGTGAAGTTGCCTCCTCTTGAATTTAAGTCTCGCTACGTGCCTTCCTGTTGGCTCGAGGTTTGTCCAAATATATACGAAATTATTTTAATCTTGCACTGAAACAGCACGCAGCTGCCGTCTCTGGTGAGTTGCTTTTGAAGAAGCGCTATATCACGTCTGATTGCAACGACAATAATTTGTGATGCAGAGAGTTGGATAGGCCTACTGAAGCTGACGAAAGTGAACAGGTCATGAGGTTTCTGGTTTTAGGGCGGTTTTTCGATATCGGACGAGATGTGTGTCAACTACGTCCACTATTATCCAGCCATGGACCTCGAAGTCTGCAAGAGCTCCGTCACAACGAACTCACTCTATCGATTCTTCCAATTCCTTCACGAGTGAGTCACAGTGTAACACTAATCAAGAACGTAAGTAGGCCTAAGGATTTAATAGCACAATAGCGCGTGTATTTTCATTCACTTGTTGCCATTCGTTTTCACTCGGCAGCTTCAAACACGTAGCAAAGTTGTCCCGAACGAGGCTGCGTTTAATAATACAGGTTCTGAAATGGTGGTTAAGCAGTTAGCGTATAATCATATCCGTCTTGTTCCCTATAATGCGGCCAAACATTGCCTACAAATCAAGTCAACTCCAAGCAGGTCGTTGCGTTTCGCATCATTCCGTTAATTCAACGACGTGTCAGGCAAGATAAGCTTAACGTCAACGACCCTAGTAGCTGCTAGCAGCCATATGGTGGCTATAGACACTGCATACCAACTTTTGATTTTGTCTGACAGCCATAGATAGGGGCAGCTTGGACTGTTCTTTTATTTCTACGATGGCAACAGGACGATACGTGGATTGATAATTATTTGAAGTTATGCCACTTAGGCTGCTCAAAGGCTACGAAGACCAGGCCACGTGGCAAAGCAAGCAATAGGCCTATTGTTTACCGTGAAACGTCTTGAAGCAATTGAATTGGTCTCTATAGAAGCAGTAAACAATATTCGCCAAGATCTCAGACTCCATCCCATCAAATCTTTGAGAGCGATCCATGCAATGACCGGTGGTATTCTTTTGATTGTTGCAGGTACCAAGACGAAGCCACTTCGCCAGCGTTCGGCATTGGAGACAATTACAAATCGATCAGATGGACCCCGATGAACATTGATTTGCTAAGAACCTACTACGACGTAGCGCCACTCTCAATGCAGTGCAACATGTCCAACGGACATAAGTTTCCGGTACGTAGTATGACTCCCTCCCTACCTCCCTCTCTCCCTCCCCCCTCTCTCTGTCTCTCTTATGTATGTATATATATAATTATTTATATATGTGTATATATATATATAATTATTTATATATATATATATATATATATAATTATATATACTTTATAAGGAATCGTTGAACGCGTACTGTACTGTCAAGGGATTTGAAGGTAAAAGAGTCAAGACCAAGACTGCACACCACTCATGGACAGATCACATCAACAAAAGATATGATATGACTAGGATTTAACACTGGAAAACACTGGATTTTACACACACAGACGAGGACAACAGTTAATTAAAATGCGCCTTATTAGTACGCGCCAACTGCGCCACTTAATTGGTATTATTGCTGATATCATGGAGATCAACGCCAGCGCAGAAATTTTGTTGGGGAAATTCTGCTCCACCTACATCCCCATGACCAGTGGTTAAAGTGGTTTGGGTGAGCAGTGGGAACTCCAACATTTGAGTTGACTCGACAGTAGACAGGGCCATCCTCCGCCAACGCAACGAATCGATAATAACATTTCAGAAACCAATAACATTAATATATTAAATTAATATATTAATGTTATTAATTATATTAATTATATATAAATATACATATATATATTAATATATTAATTATATAATATATATATATATATATATATATAACCTAATAAGTAATGGTATCAGTTTTTAAGGAACTACAAAATTTTAATAGAGAAAAGCAGGGACATTTTGATTCAGTCAATGAAGGGCATTACACATGAAAAAACGTGCATGCTGGCCCTCCGGATAGATACATACATGTACAGTTGTACACAATGTAAATACCAAAATACATTCAATAATTTCACAAAGCAAAACTAATACCATAACTTGAATCACGGAATAAGTGCAGTCACAAAAATGCAGTCACAACATTCTAGGAAAAATACAAAGGAGTTCTGTGATGTGCAATAAACAAGATATTTTTATATCATGCACTCAGAAAAATATAGGAAGAACACTGAAGCAATGTCAACTAATCAAAGATGGAAAAGGTTCCTTTAATTTCGCAAACCTCCTTTTGCCCCTAACATAACAGATGCACCATCCACCCCAAGTCCAATGAAGCATTCTGCATGACAGCCATAGCACTTCAGTATAGCAGAAGTTATCCCAAAGTACAACAAATATACACAACCAGACAAGAAATTCTGTTCAAATTTGTGCTTTCAGCTATCAAAACAGAAAACAAAGGTTTCCATTTATCCACTCCGCTTAAAATTTTGTTTTCATTCCAGAATTTTTTCGGCTTGGCCCAAAACCTTAAACTGCCTTGCACACTTAACAGCCCAAATAATTAAATACAAAAATTAAAAATATTACGACAAAAGAACAAAAATTAGAAATAATATTAAAACTAAATGTAGACAGCCTATACAAAAAGTTTTCAGAGTACAATAAATTAGTTACATCAAATGCATGGGTATTTTAAAAACAGGGCTCCACCATGAGGAAGACAGAAGGAATAATGAAGCCTCTGAATTGTTTAAATTTGAACTGAAGAGCCTTGTCCCTGTGTAAATTTGTCACTGTTTGTGGCTAACCCGCTAAAGCTTAGTCTTAAACTTTTGACAAATTTTAATATTAAGCACCAACAACCAAGTTGCTATCTAATCCGAAATCGCATACATTCTAATTCCCAAACGTGACTACAAAATTAGTTTAGCTGTACAAATCTAAACCAAAATCTAAACCGCTAATGTAGAGGATGGAGTATGTTCCTCCTGTAGACCGCTCATGCGTGGTTCTGTTCAGTGGTCATGAACCGTGGTTGGATCCTCTCAGGGGTGCTGAGAAGATTTGTACAGCTAAGCTAATTTTGTACTCACGTTTTCAAGTTGTGTGCATGCATTTCAGCCTGCAGTATCACTCCAGAATTTTGATTTTGGCGGCTGGTTGATTGCACAGAACGGTCGTCCTAGTTTGCCTTTCTTGGCAATAAATACCTTTTCATTCTTACTGAAATTTGAAACTAGTAATTATCTGCCGTCTAGGACTCAAGGGTCTACTACGGTCTTAGTCCCTCTATCAATCCACCACCTAAATTTCAATCTAATGTCATGTTGTCCACACGTGGAGAACCAAACACAAAAGAAATTAAAACTCGCCGCGCAAACGGTTCTAGCCCCACCAGGTGCCCGCTACTGACCAGCCTGACTAGCCTGGCACAGTAGCGGGCACCTGGTGGCGTGGTGGGTCCGCACACCAATTTCAACCAATGACTTCCAATATAATTCGGTCGTTAATCTGCCGTCCTGCGAAAGATATTTACAAGCGAAGAGCGGACGCACTGAAGTAGTTAATTATAGAGTCTTCTGCAATGAGAGTTCTGACTCAGCTATAGTTACCGAGCGCCCGGAGCGGACGTTCCGAATAAGAATTTAACTGGAACGCATGCGTTCCCAGCGTTCCATTGCATGGTGAGCAGTGGGAACGCTAGCAACGAATTTCGAGAGCAGTGGGAACGCCGTTCCCACGCGTTCCCACCCACTTTAACCCCTGACTACATCAAACTAGTAACTACAAATGAATACGTGTTTAGGCATGTCGGTGAATAATGATGATGGTTGTGGTAATGATGATGGCCACCAATGCTGATGACGGACGTGGTGAAAATGAAGTCGATAAAATCATACCCATGGATGTTGATGCTGCTTAAGGGACTGTTTTCTTGTGGTAATGATGATGATGATGATGATGATGATGATGATGATGATGATGATGATGATGATGATGATGATGATGATGATGATTACAATGACGACAGCTGGAATACGGAAAGGTTACGTTGTAATCGTAGCGTTGATGTTTTGGTGCTGATAACTATTAGCTATAGTAATGATTTAATCATTTAAACTCTACTTACTTTAGACTAAACATATGAATTTTCTGTAGAGGGTAATTATATCTTCTCTCCTTCTGGGGAATCAAACCCCGGACTCTGTATTCTGACATCATGAGATCAGTCAGTGAGTAATTAACTGTTTCTGTTTGGCAGGGATTCAACTGGGAAAACACTCGCATTCCGACCATACTGGCCCCAATGCCTCCGAAAGAACGGCCCTGCTTGGAATAAAACTTCAGTTCTCACAACCATCACCAGCTGCATCAGAATACGCCGATACTGTTCAATTCCTACGCCATTAATCTGAAGAAATGCAAACTGTGGTCAACCCAGCAGCGTTGTCGATCTGTTCTTCGTCTCACATTTCTCTATCGAACGATGAAGATGCTGGATTTTGCGACACATAAATTCTGTCCTAATTAGCAACAGGAAAGCCAACAGAGACGACGACAACGATAAACTGGCAATGATAATAATATTATGAGCAATGTTGTGTCATTGACAGCTGGTTTAACTAGCTGGATATTGTCTTAGCTTAATACTGCAAAAATTACCTTGCCGATACTGTTCTATGAGCATTAGATAGGACCCATTAGGCCCTATGGGTTCTATGTGGGTCAGATAATTATGGGAATATTGGTCCTGTATAAGCTCCATACGGGCTTGCTACCGTGGCAGAATATAGCTACCCTATAGCTTATAAAAATAACACTGGCCTCAATGCACATCACGCAATTATTTGATGTTGATGATTTAACTTTATACATTAAATTCCTTCCTGAAAACAAACCGTGTCGTGTATCAGCTAACTGCAATCAGAAATGTGGCACTCAGTACGTAAGCTTCCATATGGAGTGTCCAGGCTCCTGACGGCAGATAGAATATGTATCTTCCGGTCTTGTAGAACCCATCTACACCTGGCAATCAGATGGTAGGAGATTGCTCTTCCGAAACCGTTTATCAAGTAGGCCTACATGCGAGCGACATCGGATATGTCGTGTAAATTATATAGTAAATATAGATTGTATGCTTAATATTTTGAAACGGTGGCAAGAAAACTTTTTGATTGATTGATTGATAGATACTGGGTCGTATAATATAGCCTAGTATACCTTATATCCAGTGGCGTAAATCATGGGGGGACAGAGGGGTACTGTCCCCCAAAGTTTTGACTTAAGCCCTTCTGTCCCCACCCAAAATCCGGCCCTCGTAGACACCCTGCCCCCAAAGTTATGTATAGATTTTCTTGTCCCCCCCAAAGTTATGTATAGATTTTCGCCTCTGCTTATATCGCTAAATTATATGTCCGTTCAATCTGATCATTAAGCCCCATTGTCCCATCCTATCCTGATTCTACTCCTGCGCCACCACACGACCACCATCATAACCGATTGCCATCGTAGCACCATCTGTCTGCTCGGCTTGACCTCCCCGGATTTTGACCTGGCACCGACACGAACAGATGAGTTTGGCTATTGCGGACTTGATTCGATATATAAAGCGCCGGTGAATAAGCTGGTCTCCCGGACGTAGCTTTTGTGGGCGCTGAGAAATTTTCGAAGATTTGCATTAAGTTTACATTACATTACATAAGGATCGACGAACCTATAATAGACAATGAATGCTAACAAACCTGTTCACTATAATATTATTAACATAGGTATACTGGAAATATTACTGGGTGATTTTATAGGCCCTACTGCAAGGCCTAAAAATCAATATTATTTATAAATGCATCATGACATTCAGTTTGTGAACATTTGTTTCCTATAAAAATAATAGGCTATCTGATTAAGTCTGTCGTCTCTCTTGGCGCGTGTCCTCGTAAAGCACCGTGACGTTTGACTTTGGCCTCATGATGCGTGACCTTCGACTTCCAGTGGTCTGTTGGAAACGTTGTTAAATTGTGAGAACAAATCAACTATTAACTCGACCTTAGGTCCGAAAAACAACGTACATGTACATGTACTTTACATCCTTCTTTCTCTTTATCCACATTTGGCATTATATCGTCCACGTCTCCTTTTACGGATGTCCGCACTCAAGCGGAGCAGTACGATCTAGATTAGGTTACGGTTGTTGACCTTGAGGGCTAAATGCGCAATGGGTGTTGTAAGTTGATATCGTCGTGTCCACCAAGGATACTAATTGTATTGTAATGTATCTAAAGATTTATATAGCGCCTCTCTCAGAATAACTACTGTACTCAGAAGCACGAAATACTCCTAACACATGGAGGATCAAACTCAGTGAAGACTGTCTAACTCACGTAGATACTAAAGCACAAGCTTTATTGAGTAGACCTACATGCAGCCTTCCAGATCGTCTATGGTACTTTTGAAGAAATGATGGTCATTTTTATATACATGTAATATAACTTGAACATCAGAATGAGCTTATTAGGCTATCTGTTGTGAAAAGTGCATTGAACATAATCACATCACATAAAAATATACTGTTCAACTTTACTTTGTTGACAGCAGATTTAAAATATTCTTGTTTTCAATATTTGAATCATCAAACCAATTATAGCACAGCTAATTTTCATTGTTAACCCTCCGGCCCCGAGAAACTGAAATATCGGTTTGAGCGTCCGTTACTTATCCCCAAGAAACCGATATATCGGTCTTGCTACCCATGATGCATGGGAGCGCCGGGTTAAGAAAATATTGCAACACGAATTCAGAGGCAAAAGGGTTAAACCGGTCTTCCTGGGATTGCATGATCTCGCAGACAAAGTCTGATGCATATGACAAGTCTCGGCAATAGGCATCCTTTCGTAACTTGTCCTCCCCTCTTGAGTCCTGGACTTTGGATTAAAATCTCGTTAACATTACAGGATTTCAGACCTTCATTATCACTTTATTTCAGGAAAATTTTATT
>JACEVL010003157.1:0-12500 GCA_020284085.1 Aporrectodea caliginosa
CTAATGATAATTAATCTAATATTATGTTATTATGTCTGTCGTCTGATCTCATTTGTAGGACTGATGCTTTAATCTGAAACTTGAGTCTTCTGTGTTCTCTCTTGACATGCTAGTTAAGAATTATCCATTTTCATCATTCTTGATAATTCACTGGTATCCTGTGATAATAATATACTGTGAAAACTGTTAGACTGAAGTGATAATTGCACTGTTTTATCATAAAACAGTGCAACTTTTATCTGCCACCTTGGTTGGCGTGCCAGTTCAGAGCTTTCCAGATTATGTATATGTAACAATGCATCTGCATCTTGTGAAGATAATCCACTGTGAAACAAATAACTTGTGTGTTTTGTAGAACTCCAGTTGGTGATACTTGTGATAATTCACTGGTTTCTCTGATAATAATATACTGTGAAAACTGTTAGACTGAAGTGATAATTGCACTGTTTACTCTGCATTAATTTTTGGTTGGCGTGACAGTTGAGAGCTGTCTAGTTTGTCAATATGTAACAATGCTCGGTCGCATTATAAACGTGGAGTACAATACAACACACAACCCAACTACAATGGCATATACTGGGGGCGCAGTGGTTTGGGGGTATGTTCGAATGCCTTGCAGCTGGAGGGTTGCGGGTTCGAATCCACCTCAAAGCCGCTGCGTAGGGACCTGGGCAAGTCCTTCACTCGCAATTGCTCATGCGCTTCGGCGTGAAACTCCGACGACTACAGCAGTAGTCGGGAGCGCCTCTGAATGGAAAATCTGGTTGAGGCGCTATAACAAGTGTTCAAATACAATACAATACAATACAATTCATCTGTATCTTGTGAGGATAATCCATTGTGAAATAGATAACTTGTCTGTATTGTAGAACTCCAGTTGGTCATACTTGAGTGTAATTTTTGCAGAACTCAAGATTATTATACTGGGCTGTAGATCAACCAGGTAGTCTGAAATCTGTCTGTAGAATGTTGATAACGTCTGACTGTAATTGGCCTGTTGTGGCCCGAGTAGATTGCCTGTAATGATAAATATTAATTATATTACCCACAGAAAGAAACTGGTGACCGTTTGAAAGCGAGTTTCACTTAGATTACATTACGACAGTCTGATTTGTCTAATACCTGTTAAGTTGGCTGCTGTCTTTTTAAATTACTGGATTTGGTCGTTGTTTGACATTACTAGATTTAAAACATTATTTTAATTAAGTTTCTTTTAGTACGTCGAATTTCTGTGATATGGCGTCAGATAATCTACTGCTACGCGATGACCTACCGCAATAGAAGCGGTTTTCTTTTATAGTAAGTTATTACTTGGACCTCTAGCGATTAATTTAAACATCAATCGACATCCAGCGATCTGTAATAATTTCCGACGGGTTAGATTTGTTGGTAGGCCTAATGATCACGCTTAGTGATCATTAAAGTTAAAAATTTGCAACCCCTCTCGGGTGTGTATATTAAATCTTTAGAGCCATAGGGCCCCCCGTCCAGAACCTATTCTTTTAATATATGTCATATAATGATAGCGCTATAAAATTTCTACAGTCAGGCCTATAGAATGCTGAATTCCCGATAGGGGTCATTGTATAATTACGTAACGCCGAAAATGACCGTTTTAGACCCACCCACCCTGCAACGCTTCGTAACGTTTCCCCTAGACCACCCACCCACCCACCCCAGCGTTACGCATTTGTGCTAGATCTCGGTGAAGATCTGGCATTGTGAACTTTACTTTTCTTGAACATGTCGATTGTTGTCTACAAAATTCAATTTTCTTTTACAGAATTTCTACAAATAAAAACAGATTAAATTTCAACTTTTAATTTTAAAATAATGCTTAATAAATGCTTGTTTTATACTATTGCGTGTTTTAGTTAAGTTTTAAATCAATGGCACGAAAATTTTGAACATCGATCACATCGTGTCATTCGATGTTAATTTAAAATTAATTTATAACTAAACTTTTGGTAAAAGCGTTACGTAACGTTCAGCTCTGATAGCGCTATAGAAATCAAATTAGATGACAGGCTTCGTCTTTCATATAATATCGTCTCCGGTGACTGTGTACAAAGCTTTCGCCGCTGACAAAGTGCGCTCGACATACTTTCTATTTGTATATTGATTAGTGTGTCTGTGTCTGTGCTAGTGTGTCTGTGTTTGTGTTTATGTCTGTGTCTGTGTGTGTCCGTGACAGTCCGCCCCGTTCCCTTTCTCAGTTCATTAATAGATGCAACCACAGCAGCCTACATCCAGATGCCTAGACATCACCGCGTTATGAATAGTTCAATATTACTATATATATATATATTATATATATATTATATATATATTATATATATATATTATATATATTATATATATAATTGGCGTATTAATGAACTCGGTGTCTCTAGTGGCTATAGACAAGGATATCATATATATACATATATATATATTTATAAATGTATAATACATAACATGTACGATGTCCTTCAGCAGACTAATATCTACACAATGCCCTCCAAGAGCAATGCGATGCAGCCTGGACCGATAGAGCGCGCGACGTTGACAACGTATAATGCGCTTCCGTCCCAGGAAGAAGCTGTAGGCCTACTCATCTTTCAATGTAAGGCGAGGCTGTTTGTCTTGTATTGTCATAAACACACTCATACACACACACCTAAGCACACACACATACGCACACACACATATGCACGCACACATGCACACTCACGCCTATTCATCGAAGCACTCAAGACATAAGTATATAGGGATGTAGATATGTCCACTAGACATAGACATCTGCGTTTGTACATGTATGTATGTATATAATTATGAGCACTTGTTATAGCACCCCTTCAAGATTTCTACTCAGAGGCGCTCCCGACTACAGCGCGGACACTGAATCGGAGTTTCACGCCGAAGCGCATGAGCAATTGCGAGCCCAGGGTCCCTACGCGGTGGCTTGGTTAAGGCACAGGCATTACTCTGCACAAAAGACAACGAAAAACAGAGGCCAATTAGCAAAATAAGCTTTGCTTCGGGGATCGATTTTTTAATCGACTTCGGTCAAGCGATGGGTCTGAATAAGTAAGTGAGTAAATAAGTAAGTGGCCTAGGCAGTTTATTTGGTGAATCGAGATAGAAAGCTGGTGAAGTGAAGCAGTGCTATGCTATATGAAGTAATATGATGTGATGTGTTGTTATGTGATGTGATGTAATGTGATGTGTTGTTTAATGCAATGTGATGTGATGTGATGTGGTATTATGTGATGTGATGTAATGTTATATGGTGAAGTGATGCAGTGCTATGAAGTAATAATGTATGTGCTATGCGACATGATGTAGTGTTATAAGGTGGTGTGATGTGATGTGGTGTGATGTGTTGTAATGTGATGTGATGTGATGTAATGTGATGTGTTGTGTAATGCAATGTGTAATGCAATGTGATGTGATGTGGCATTATGTGATGTGATGTAATGTTATATGGTACGATGTAACGTGGTGTAATGTAAAATGATGTGATGTGGTGTAATGTAACGCCATGCAAAGGAATGTGTTATTGATGTGAAGTGGTGTGATTTGATAGTGTGATTTGATGTGATGCAATGTATTGTAATGTATGCAATGTGACGTTAATGGGATGTAGTACAGATCGCATTTCCCTTACGTAGGTATAATTAAGCCTGTACACGGTGCTTAGTCAAGGCACCGGAAAATCAGTTACACGTACACACAGCCGGGCAACTAGACTTCGACGGTTACTTCTTCACGGCAAAGCCTCCGTCTAATCCAGACTCCAGACGTCAAATTTATACGACACTTTTATCAAGGCCGTCAAATGCCAGAGCAGCAGCTTTTGCGACCTGACGAGGCCAGTCCGCAAAAAGAACAGGTGGAAAATATTGAAGATTGGAAGGGAAAGCGATATGGAAAGAGTCATTAGAGCAGAGCTTCACGAAACTGGAAGCGAATATAATATCATATGAGAATATCATATGAGAGGCGAGAAAATTGAGAGAGAGAAATTGAAGAGAATATGTAGGAATACTGTCTGTGACCAGTAATGGGGATATTTAAAGTATTATTTTAAGTACATGGGCGCCCGCAGCATAGGTCAAGGGGGGTCGCGTGACCCCCCCTGGAAATCATGATCAAATAAAAATCCGACAGGTTTAATCATGCAAATGAAGCTTAAAATATGTCACAAGATTCTGTTCAAAATACTTAGTAAATACTAGCTTTAGTTTCATACTGCTTAAGCCTACTAATAAGTTACTATACTAATATTCAGTGGCTGATTTAGCCATAGGCCTGGAAGCCAACCGCCCTCCCCCTGTGCCCCTCCTGGTGGTGTTCTGGTACCCATTAAAACAGACTCGGCCGTCATCGTGGGCTACAACTAGCCTGTCAGAACGGCCCTGGCATGGCCGAGATTTAGTTCTCTACTTAACCCCAATAAACAATGCTCATCACGATTCAGTCCGCTAGGTCATTCGGTATCCCCGGCTAGGTCTACGTTCAACTGGCTTCCCCATTATTTATGTATCATGTATGTTATCAAAGACACATGTTATCTTGGACTAATGTACCGACATCAGTGGTGGAACACTTCGACTCAGAGGTTGACCTTGTCACCTTGGTCACGCATATTGACAAAGCCAAGCCGGCTGGGACCTCTGGATAATCTCTGGATGAAGAGGTCGGCCCGAGGTCAAAAATTTTCCCACACCGGCATTAGCTTACCCCAACAGGTCGCTGCATTCCTCAAGCACTGTATCAGTTACGTTTCTCTCATGGATTCTGAGTCTGTATCTGAAGATTTTGTATTCAGTTAAAAAGTATGCTAGAATTGAGCGTGTTTCTCTTCTTTTGGATAACTTATGGAAGAAGATTTTTGTGTCAAGGTTATCCTTAATTTTTTCTTCGCTGGTGCTGTGTAGAACAATAGCCTCAATAGGTTAGACTTTACTGTGTAGTTTACATCCATTCTGTTGGATTATCTCTGGAAGAACTGTAAACAACTGTTGGATTATCTGATTATTGAAGAAGCGAAGAGCAGTCCCTTAAGCCAGCCCAGAAGCAGCCATGGGTATGAAGTGTTAACGACTTCATTTGTTTTAGCCATGGCATATTAATATGGATAACAAGAATAAGCGTAAGCTGCAGCAAACTCCAAGTGCCCTTTGGACCGTGAAGCCTGCTCAGTCACAAAAGAAGTCGTCTGAACGTTCTGATAAACCCACTGCTCCCTCCTGTAATGACATTCCCTATTCCTTGCATCCAAGACTGCATGACCGAATTGTCCCACAGGTTGAGAACTAAATGAGAAAAACGTTTTTAACTAGAATACTTTATAATTATAGGCGTAGCTACACTGAGGCACGAGGAGGCAGTTGCCTCCTCTTGCATTTTTAATATACTGAAACTTCTATTGACCAATGACCCCAATAACCAGGATTTTGCCAATGGTCTGTGAAATTGCCTCCTCTTGAATTGAAGTCTCGCTACGTGCCTGTTTATAATAGTTAATTTCATGTAAACCAAAGTGCGGTTATGTAGTTGGATAAATAAAGAGTATGCTTACTTACTCACTTACTTCTGAATGATTGTTGCGTCTGATTTTAAAAGACTATAGGCTATAATTAGTAAGACTCAGTGCTTTTTTCCAGCAAATTCAGAACAAGTATAGAGACATGTGCTAAAATTTATATTTCATATGTGTCAATCTCAATAAAACATTGAAAGCACTTAAATGAAATTAACGTATCTAAATAATTTAAAATAATTTTTTATTACAAATTGTAATGAAATATATTATTTTGTAATAGCTGAAAAAGGTTCCGGAACGCCGTTCCGGACCACTCCGGCTGAAAAAAGCACTGTTAAGACTTAATAGGTATTGTTAAGACAATGTAATTATGTGAGTTTAGTTTTAATGACATATTATAACGCAACTAACTCTCTCGGCCGTGACTGACCCCCCCTGCAAAAAATCCTGCGGGCGCCCAGCAACATCTATCCGACCTTCGGTGAAAGTAGCCGAGACCTCTTTTCAAGAGGAGGCACAAGAGGAGGCAAAATGTACCCATGGAGCAAACAAGAGGAGGCAAAATTTATCCATGGAGCAATAGACGAAAATCGTAGACTTTTTTTCCTGACGACCTTTTTTTTAGGGGTAGTATAATTTATAGCAATTAGGGTAAGTAAGTAGCTCTTTTACTTGATGTGACAAACAGCACGCATAATCAACGGAATAGAGAAAAACAAGAATAGTTGCAGTACTTCAAATGTGAAACATTGAAAACGTGACGTAAAATTACAATGCTCAGTAATTTTAAAGACACCAGTTAAAAGAAGATTTTGTACAAATTAGTTTTACACTGTGTCAATATATTATTTATGAGCTCTATGAGAATGAAGTAAAATTACGACAGTAATTTAAAAACACCAGTTGATAAAGGAACCATAATCAGGGGCTTCTATCCCTATACACGGTGGGCTCAAGTTGAGCCCAGTGAAAAACAAGGGGGAGTGTTTCTTTTACAAGTTACAGATCTCTTCACTCACAGTAGGGGGAAGGAGAGGGATTGAGCCCGGTTTAGGGGGATAGAAGCCCCTTACAAAGTTACCATAATTACTACTATTTACTAATCCTAACGGTATAATGGTTAAACCCTAGTTTGCGTTGCTAAATTATTTTATTGTTTTCAATGCAAGCTGCAGGGATTGATGAGAATGATTTCTTGCCCTAAATGGAAGTTTGATTAAATAGAAGCTGGATGATGGAAATAATTGTTTCCGTAAGTATATATATAAAGTTGGATTGATGAAACTGGTTATTTGCTTCAAGAGAAGCTTCGTTACTAATTATAACTAATAACCATAGGCGTTATTACTAATAACCTGTCGTTACCTGTGTCTTTCTTCGCTGGCTTTTGGCTGGCAAAAGATAGCACAATCTGTCGAAGTTTCTTATTTTGCGGCCCGCAGACGCCAATGACTGACGGACGAATTGACGAATGAGTCGGAATGACGATAATACACAATAATTCGATTAGTACAATTTACTTGAAAAATACTGAAGTTAGGCGTTTGTTACCGGAAACGAAAACTGTGTCTGTGTGTCAGGAAATAGTATACGCCGTACGGTACAACATTCGCTTGAACAGTGCAGTAAGTAAGTAAATTGCATGCAGATTTGTATGGCGATGGAGTTCGGGCAAGAGGAGGCAAATACGGGAAAATCCAAGAGGAGGCAACTGCCTCCTCCTGCCTTCATGTGGCTACGCCTATGCCGACCTTATCAACCTACTTTTGAAGGGAGGTCTACCTGAAGAGGTAAATGAGGTCATCTATGGAGCAAACCTTTTAGCTCTAAGCAAGAAATACGGAGGCTTAAGACCTATTGCCGTGGGCTACACGTGGCGCCGCCTGGCGGCGAAGTGCGCTAATATGTACGCGGTGTCAAGACTGTCCCAACTCCTCGCTCCCATTCAGCTTGGGGTAGGCATTCCGGGAGGCCCTGACGCAGCTGTTCATGCGACACGTCGTTGGGTAACTACAATGCCTAAAGACAGCATCCTAGTGAAGCTAGATTAAGCCCTCTGGTCCTTGCTTGGCATACTTCAGTAATTTCTGATCCTTGCTTGGCATCGTCGATTTTGCTGTTTTGAGAAAATCGGCTTTGAAGTTTTCGATGGTTGTTCAAATCGGAATGAAATTTTTTGGGAATCTAATTTTGATATTTGAAACGGCTATGAAGTATATAATCGTTATATATACATGTCTGCTGTATGTGTTAATGAAGTTTGAAGAAAATAGCATTTTTATAAAAATTGGGCCAGTAGGCTAATGAATTGATCAGAATATTCGTGATTATTACGGCAAAGTGAATCAACTTGACTTAGGCCAGTTATGAATTGATCAGAATATTCGTGATTATTACAGCAAAGTGAATCAACTTGACTTGATCCATTTATGAACTGAATGTTTCACTAATAATTATCAAAAATTGCATACATGAATCAACCTGACATGATCCAATTTTTTCATGACATAGGCTACACTCTGAATCAGTTTGCATTGAGTATTGTTAGTATTACTAGCCCGTCCTATGAGGGTGACTTTAGCGAGCTCGGTTGGACCACTTAAAATCAGCGCTCCTATCCCTGTTTCCCCCTTCCCCTCCCCTTTCTCCACTTCTCCTACCCCTCCACTTTCACTTCCCCACCGCAACCCCTTCCCCTGCCTTCTCCCCTTCCACTCCCCTCCCATTCGTGTTATCCTCCCTACTCCTATTCTACCCATCCCCTCGTAATGCCTCCCCTTTCTTCTTCACTCACCCTCGCCTGCCCTGTCCCTTCCCTCTCCTCGTTCCCTCCCACTCCCTAGTCCGTCCCTCCATCCCTACCTCCAACTCTCGGTCCGTAGACTCCGGTATAATAGTTATGCTCCGCCCGTCTGTCCATCCCTTGTGTATGATCTCACCTTTATCCTCGAAGAAACTACGGTGCCTGCTGTGTATAGGCCTACATGATTTTCTGTCTGACTTATTTGTTTGTTGTTTGCTGTGGGTTTGTTAGATGCCAACCTCTTTCGCAGTCGACTCTGAGCAACTTTAGGAACACAATCACTATGGGCTTTCTGTGACTGTGGAGTGTGGACCTTCATCTTTGTCATCATCTGATATTTAACTTTCACATAATAGTTCATCTTCATAGTAGTGCTGCTGTGGGGGTGGGAGGAGCCGCATCAAATATAGCCTCAAAGAAACTGTGATGAACAGGTGGAACATACTTCAGTAATTTCTGATCCTTGCTTGGCAGCATCATGAACATCTGAGAAACTTCTCTTTGTTGCAACTCTCTTCTGTTCAACAAATCCAGCAATGTATGTAGTCTGTGCAGTATGACTGCTTAACTGCCATAAGTTCCTATGAATTTCTTGCCTGTCTTCTTTGTCAATTTTTGAAGCACAGTTGTTCTTGCAGCAACCAGCACTAATGCAATTAACCCTCATCCACACTCCTGGGGTCCAGGCGGACCCCAGTCGTATTGGCATAGGTGTAACTTTTGTGTGCTAGATGTCATAACCATATGATTTCATGTAATTGTCAGTCCATCATCGACCAATAACTGCGTGCATTTATAGGTCGGCATATGATGTCAAACATATAAAAATTTAAAAATTTCAACTGGGGTCCGGAGAGACCCCTGGGGTCCACCTGGACCCCACACTTAGAAATCTATTAAAATTAACCTAAGAAAAATTATGTAGACACAATTTTTAGTAAAGTTGACACACCTAAATAGTGCAACTATCATAATAGACACTTTCCTGCAAAAAAATGGCTCGGAGTAGTGCGAGATATAATTGCACGTTGGTAGGCCGTTCTCAAGATTTGCCAGCTGCAAGACACTGCAAATGACCTGACATCACGCAGTGGTTCTATGTGCATAGACTTGGCCCACAAGATATTATCCTTCTTCCTCATGGAATTATTAAAGATGAGAAAGATGAGCAAAAATGGAACCACCTCACCGGTTTATTTTACCTGTCATGATAGATATTATGGCCAATGAAAGACAGTTTGAACATTAGAGCGTCGTCCCCATATGAAATTTTACTTATGCAGATAATGCTAAGAAGTTGGAATCTGATTACGACAGCCGAGATAAAAAATACATTCCTAGTTCTCTTTTACTGTTGGCTGGAACATAAAAAGCAGAATTGTAGCCTTTGCGTTACATGTGGTGAAGTGAATATCAAACACGGACAGTCAGTCCTTACTGCAAACAATGTCCGTAATTCGTGTCAAGAGTATATTCCATTTTCTTCTCAAATCTTCTTTAAAAAATTTTTTTAAAGACAAGTAACTTAATGAAAAATGTGTTTAATCATGTTTAAAGAAAACTTATGCAATATTTTGGTGTTGGAAGGTAGTAATCACTTGAAATACGCATTCCAGATGTTGGGGTCCAAACGGACCCCAGGTATGCAATAACGTAACTTTCATGACCAGTGTGGATGAGGGTTAAAGACCTTTGCCGTCACTATTTTTGACATATTGACTGACATATTTCTGCCCTTTACTCCGCATATGCTTCCTACGATTTTTAGCCCACAGCTGCTCACACCTCGGTCTCTTTCTAAAGACAGATGTTTCACTAAGCGTACTTTCAGAAACATCCACTGAAAGCTCAGAATCACCCTTAGCAATTTCTGAAGCAGGTGATTGTTCAAAGACATTGGAGAGATTGAAAGATGAGACAGAAACAAACAATATGGCACAATCATTTAGTAACTGTTCATTCTGAGACAAACCAGCTAAGTTATAGACTACTGGAATCACAATGCTTGAATCACTGCTTTACAGGCCACACAGTGTAGCACTTTCGAGCACTGTCATGGTGTTAATTGTTGTTGGTTCCACTAGTGGCTGATCCATAGGCCCTAAACTCTATGAAGACTGATTCGAGCAATTCTTCTGTGGGGTTTGCTGTCTGTCCACTTGTTTCTGATCGGCATTCACATCTAGACCAGCTTTGATCACTGTCATAGGATTTGTGGCTGTTCTTGCTTCCTCTGGATCACCAAACTCTTTGAAGACCGATTCGAGCAATTCTTCTGTATGGTATGCTGTCTGTTCCACTTGTTTCTGATCGGCATTCAGATCTAGACCAGCTTCGATCATTGTAATAGGATTTGTTGTATGTATGTATGTATGTATGTATGTATGTATGTATGTATGTATGTATGTATGTATGTATGTATGTATGTATGTATGTATGTATGTATGTATGTATGTATGTATGTATGTATGTATGTATGTATGTATGTATGTATGTATGTATGTATGTATGTATGTATGTATGTATGTATGTATGTATGTATGAACACTTCAATCAATCAATTTCGTTTATTCACAACGCCAAGCCGGCAGGTCGCAACTTGATATATGAACAGATATATGAACAAAAATATTGTCTCAGCTCTGACAGTTGGAGTTATTAAATGGGATGAAATAGCAAATAATTATTGTAATAATTTGTCATATTATCATAATATTATTATAATTTGTATGCAATGTATAGCTGGCTTTGAAAATAATGATTTATTTGCTGCTTTCTGACATCATGATACTGTATCGATGCTCCTTTTAAATTCACAAACTCGCCTTCACTATGAATATTACTAGCCTATCTACCTTTAAACTGACCTTCCCACTAATCAGCCTATTTACCTACGAAGCCATCAAATTCAAAGCACTAATAAATTTAAATATTATTAAGCACAAATCTGGTTAACCAAAGAGGAACATTTATATTCAACAACCACAATATCAAATGTGAATTTAAAAGGAGGATGGCAACAGACATTAATTTCTTTGGACTACCTATGTATAGAAAAAATGCTAATCCAATGCATTACTAGCCTATGTTTGCATCAGAAATATTATTCTAATTTGGCTCTAGTAAGCAGATGAATAAATACGTTGTTCGTATAAAATTTAGCGTAAAACCAATATAAAATATTGCTGTCAAAAACGAAAAAAACGTTCCTAAATAATATGAACAATATGTGTATGATATAGTTTGCAAACCGCACTAAGCCAGCTATAGGCCTACATTGCGTAGTGCGTACACATGTGTACACACCTCGCAGGCAATCCTCTAACACGCTTTTTTTAATAAAAAAATGACGACGTCGCAACCAACGACCTCTTATATATAACGAGGTTGCTACCAACGATTACGGAGCATGGAGAATATAAGAAAGCACACTAAATTAATTTTCTCATGAATATTATAACACTAAATAAGTAAAACCATACCACTCAAATCGTTCAGAACGTCACTGGAAGAGTGGCTCAAGTGGGAATGGTCCGCAGTAGAACGCCGTAATGACAGAAAAGATTTGCGAGCAAAAGTGAATCAAGCTGACTTGAACCACTTTTGCATAAACTCAGTCAAAGCAGCAAATATTCAGACTGAATTAAACAAACATGATTCACTAATGAAATTTGGTATGCACTGCCTTTTGTCAGTTCTATAATCAATACGTCAAAATACGCCCTGATAGAGGCGTTAAGCAGTTGAACTGAATTTACCATCAGAAAGAGCGCATTCACTTTAGTGGAAAAGTGGTTCAAAGTGAAAATGTCAAAAAATTGACTTGAACCACTTTTGAACTAGAGGGCTCGTTTTTCCGTCTCCAGTCGCTACCCGGGCCCTTTTCTATGGCAGGGGCCCCTGGCAGGGGAAATGTCTAAAACATTATTCAAACTGAAGAAACCTGTGGGTTTGTTTGGCCTAATGCAGGGGTCTCAAAGTACGGCCCGTGGGCCACATCCGGCCCGCTAGGTCTAATCTGGCCCGCGGAACTCTCCTTGAAAAAACAAACTAAATTGGGAAAATTGAAAATTTTAACGCCGCTGTGCTCTGACATGCATATTGCCAAAATCCATGTCTCTGTTTGTAAGGCACTGTGCCTGGTATGCAATGACACCATTGCAGTGC
>JACEVL010003158.1:0-2500 GCA_020284085.1 Aporrectodea caliginosa
ACTTGAAGGTAAAAAATGTCGTTTATCGTGGAGAGAGAAGAACAACTTCCCATTACCTCTTATCACGGAATCGTTGGAGGTGAATTGGTCAGTTGGTCGTTTAGTAGGGAGATATTTCCTCTCGCCTACGTTATGTTTCGCTTTACAACGACAACCAATGATAGGACAACAGTTGATGACGGACATCTTTAAAACAGTTCAACTGACTCCATAAAGTATTAAATTAACCGTATCTACTCAACTCCGCAACTGTTCGTACTCTGACAGTGCCAGTCCCACGCCTGGATGAATGAAGAGGGCGACGCTAGTGATCTTTATTATCACACAGTGGTCGTTAAACTGAGACTACCACTATTAATAATATTGTACCAATATAATAAGGGTTGTAATATGCCAAAATAATTTCTGTCGAAGGCAACGGCCTTTGTTTCATAATCTGTAGTTAAACTATGGATCCATCCACTATTATTGCTTCATGTTTGCAAATTAAACAACTCAACCGAAAAATGAAGTTAGATATATGCATGTATCATGATACATACTGTAGCGCCTTTTTTTTTTTTACCTTTTTGGGTCAAAAGCATTATACATTATACATTACCTACTTAGTTCTATAATAGATACACCCAACCACGACTACCCCCTCCCTCATTATGCCACACTGACTACTGGGACAAAGTCTACAACTGTCATTTCTATGTTATTCGGAACTAACATAAATTAGAGTATTACCTAAGACAAATCACCAAAACTACTGGGACAAATCCTAAAACTACTGGGACATATCCTAAAACTACTGGGACATATCCTAAAACTACTGGGACATATCCTAAAACTACTGGGACAAATCCTAAAACTACTGGGACAAATCACCAAAACTACTGGGACATATCCTAAAACTACTGGGACAAATCCTAAAACTACTGGGACAAATCCTAAAACTACTGGGACAAATCCAAAAACTACTGGGACAAATCCTAAAACTACTGGGACAAATCCTAAAACTACTGGGACAAATCCTAAAACTACTGGGACATTTGTCCCAGTAGTTACACAGTTAAAATATGCACTGATTCAAAGACGTTAGCTACTCGAACGGTTTAAAAGAGCAGCTGTGTCAGTAACCTGTATAGTTTTAATGTGCTGTTTGCGCAATGATTCTTATGCACGGTGTACGATACGACGTCGACGACCGATGATGTTGCCACCAGATGTCGCTAAGCTTAACCCTCCGTCGGGCGGAAAAAACCTATACAACTAAGGTCGTAGGGTCAATTTTGACCCCATAGTAATAATTATGTAATTTGAATAGCCTAAAACAAGCATATAAATTGCATAAGAATGTCATTATTATTACTAATATTCACTGAAATGTCAATATTTGTTTTACTTCCTCATGACATAACGTCATAACGTGACGTCATGAAACGACGTCACTTCATAATGTCATGTGCCACATACACACATATGCTTGTAATAGTGTTTGTACACTAATGACTGCATGAGAAGGTCATTAGTGTAATTAATATTAACTGAAATGTCATTATTTGTTGTTCATGACATCATGACATGACATCATGACGTGACGTCACGTAATGACGTCACTTCATGATGTCATGCTGCCACATACAAACAATTGCTTGTAATACTGGTCGTACACTACTGATTGCACGAGTAGGTCATTAGTATTATCAATATTCACTGAAATGTCATTATTTGTTGTTCCTCCTCATGACATGACGTCATAACGTGACTCACTTCCTGATGTCGTGATGCCACATACAAACATAGGCTTGCAATGCTGTTCTTATTCTAATGTATCCCTCATGAAATGACGCTAGAATGAACATTGGAGACTACTAGGAGTCTAGGAAAGTATTTCATCAATCAGCAGAGACATGTCTGACAGAAGAGCTGACAGTGGAAAGGGACACATTCTTGTGGCATGCCTTACAGACAGCCGTAGCTTTTCTATCTGTCTGTCACGTACAAACTTGACAGCAACCTCGTTTGTTGGAGGTTCCTGAATGTCGTATACATACATGTTTCAGTGGTGTTCTAATCAGACCAAGATGAGATGCATAAGGTCGTCATTGTTCATTTAGCTCTTGGCAAAGATCTTTCACCAGTTTCTTTTTTGATGAGCAGCCGACGCTTTCCCACTGGAGCCTTGTCAAACTTCAATTTCTCATGGATGACGTGAGTGAAAGTGTGGCAATATCCAGTTGGTTACAGAACAGCACTACCGGCCAACGTCTGGTTGAGACCTTCGTGCTGAATGTTTTAATCATCTGGTCAGCACAATTGACTCCTACTTTTGTCCAGTTGTAGAAGGTTATAACCTCCGGAAGTTTTCCTGGCCAAAACTCCCACTGGAGGTGCATAGTCGACAAGACGACGACCACTTGTCGCCGGTCTCATTGAACCCGATAAGGGATGATTACAAATCGCATCCTCTGGGAGTCACAAATTCTTCGGGCAACTCTACTAGAATAGTACG
>JACEVL010003158.1:7500-14803 GCA_020284085.1 Aporrectodea caliginosa
ACTATCAAAAGCAATATAAAAATGTGGGCGCAAAATAGCAGAAATCGTAATCTCCAAACTTCTAAGGTGCCACTCGAAAGCCAAGGGCAGAGCACCAGCTTATACACGAGTACTGCGTCGAGTCAGAGGGGTTGTCCAAAGAGTAGTTCGAAGGAGGTCCAGAGTCCGTTTCCAGAGGGTTAGAGGGGCAGAGTAGATGTTAAAGTGGATGAGTTTAGATCGAGAATTGGAAGGTGGAGGATCAGGTGAGTCGTGGTAAAAGTTCTTGAAATGGTGAGCCTTTAGTTTCGAGTGGAAAGCCTTTGGGTGATGGATAGAGGCTCGGCTGGAGAACTTTAGATGAGTAGTGACCGGGGATTGAGAAAGAGTGAGACAGGATTCATTCTTGCATTCATTCTGAGAATTTATGTAGCGCCTCTTCAGATATCTATTTAGAGGCGCTCTCTTCGCTAGCCTATTATGAGGATAAGTGTCACTAAGAGCGAAATATTGCATCACTTAGCAAAACAATGCACAGTAAGCTAGAAGAGTCACCACTGGTGCACACGGACCACGCACATGCCTGCCATGGAACCAACCAACGGAGACCGTCGACAGCTGAAGATGGCATGGATGTTCAGAGTCTCTGATCCAAGTTGCGTCGATAGAGTAGAGCGACGACAGGCGACAGCATTCGCAAACACGGTGACGACGAGAAGGCCCTCACTGGTAGAAGATGGCGCACATCCGGCTCGCCGTCGAGGCACAAGGAGTAGACATAAAAAGTCATTCGTCGTGTGTTGGTCGGTAGATTGAAGCGCCTCCAGTGACTGAAGGTCGAGGTCACTCCAATGGTCCGCGTCGGTCGTCCTCCACCGAGACGGAAACACTCGGCAACAGGCGGCGTACACGGTCCGTATATTATGGCTAAGGCTCGACCGTACACCAGAAGGATGGGCCTGATGCTGTCACATTGGAAAAATGCGACTTGCGAAGAAAATGCCCTCCAACGCAAAAATCCTTGGCAAAACCGACGAATAAGTCCGGCACGCAAATCTAGCACCAGAAACTCCAACATGTCCGAAGTTCCTGAGAAAATTCTGCATTTAGACGAAAATCTGTCGAAATGACGGAGAAGTCGATCAACGCAGAAAAAAGGATGATGATCGGTTAGAGAGGGTTGGCTGGATGACAAAGAGATTCCTAAGCTATTTGAGATGGGAGTATTGTAGGGAGTTGTAGGTTAGGGATAGTCCTTTGAAGTGGATTCGCTGTGGTATTTCTTTTACCAATATAGCGATTTTGGGATGGGAGTAAAATGATGATGTTTAGGTATTCTGGTGACAGCACTGGCGAGAGAGTTTTGAATAAATTGCAGTCGATTGAGTTGTGTGGATTCAAGGTTGAGGAAAAGGGAATTGCAGTGATCGAGCTTTGAGTGGACAATGGAAGTAGCAATGGTGGAGGCAATTTTTAAGTCGAGCATGGGTCGGATGCGGTGGAGGTCATGAATGTGCATGAAGCAGGAGCGCGAGAGGTTGGAGATGCGATTAGAGAAGGAGAGATGTGGATCAAATGTAACACCAAGATTGTGGACCGGGCATCAGAGGCAAAAGTTAAAAGATGAAGAGTTAGTGGATAGGTGTATTGAAGGGTCAATGATTTTTTTTATATAGTTAGGAAGGCCTAGAATGATGAATTCTGTTTTGGAGGGGTTGAGGCAGAGGAGGTTGGGCGACATCCACGGAGAGATTACGTTGACCACATTGCGTATTTGTGCGGTGGAGGTGGAAAATGAGCTTGTGGAGAAGGATATGTAGAGTTAGGTGTAGTCTGCGTAGAGATGGTGATCATCAGATAAGGATTCCATGAGATGGGATAATGGTGCGGTATTATAATACAGGATGAAGAGTAGTGGACCCAGAACGGCGCTTTGAGGGACACCGCAAGACAGTGGGAGGGGTTGCGGGCAGTGTGGCTGGAAGGCTTTAATTAAGAGAATGACCTGGCAGACAAGAAGGACTGGAACCATAGTAGAGCAGTGCCAGAGACGCCTAATCAAGAAGATAGTCGATGAAGGAGGAGGTTGTGATCAGTGGTGTTAACCCTCGGGCTACCAAGCTTTTTTTTGTAACACGGACTACCAAGGAAGGGTGGTTACCACCCCCTGGATTTCGGGTTTGGTTTCACATATCATATCTTGTAATACACCAATGGATTCAGCATTCAATTCTGTACAGAATGGTATATTTAGTTGTCCATTATGTGAATGCACCTCGAAGTTACAACATTTTTAACAAAGGAACCGATAATTAGCGATATTTTATATTATTGCGTACATTTTGTACTGTTTGGATAAACAAATATACGATTATGTGTGTTTTGAAACTGATCTGTGTATCCAAGATACACAAATACATACCTACACATGTTTATTAACGTATAAATATGCATCTATACATATATACATGTACATATAAGCATGCATACATGTACAATGCTGCATTCAGCTATTTTCACACAGATTACGCGTATTATTATTTATTTTGATAACTTCCGGTATTCAAAAGACAAACATGAAAGTATGCAAATAAAGCCCTGCATTCCCTCTAAAGAATGGTATATTTGTTTCTCTTCCAGGAAGTCAAATGAATATGCTACAGACAAAAAAACTAAGGGGGAGTCCTTCCATTCAGCCATTTTTCACGCATATTACAGATATTATTATTTAGTTTGAGCACTTCCGGTTGTCTCAGGTCAACTCAGTGACCATAGAAATGTAGCCCCCACATTCCCTCTATAGAATGGTAAATTTTGTTTCTCTTAATATTATATGACGGATAAGATATAGTCAAAAATCTAGGGGGTGGTGGTATCCACCCTCCCTGGTACCTCGGGTATAATGGGTATAACTTTTGAACGGTGTGAGATATCATCTCACATTTTACCTCAAAACGTTTGTAAATGAACCCCCTATAGCTACCTAAAAGGTCAAATTTTTATTCCGTACCAAAAAAGTTTGAGATGAAAAAAACATAAAGGGGGGTGGCAACCACCCCCCCCTTGGTAGCCCGAGGGTTAAATGCGGTGGAGATGTCAAAGAGACAAAAGCAGGAGACTTGCTGGTGGCTGACGGCAGAAACCAGTTTATTGTACGGTGTTTGTGGAGTGGTGTTTAGTGAAGCCATATTGGTACGGTTGAAGAGTTAGTCGAAAGAGAGATAGGACGGTACTAAGATTAGAATCTGACCGGTTTAAATCAAACAAATTATCACTTAACTTGAACAAAAATTATATTTTATTCACCTCCCACAAGAAATCTAAACATCAGAGAGATAAAACTATCCAAATTGATTATTAATAATAATAATATATTTTCGTTTATTCAACAACCCGGTTGACACACCGCAACCGGTTACAGTGTACAATTATGCAATTCACAAGACACAAATCTTAACTACTAACAGAACAGACAGCCTGCAAACACAAAGCATATCCGCCCAACGGGGGCTCGAACTCGGTACCTCTCGGTCACTTAGCCAGATGTTATCCAATGCGCCACGGGCATGCATGCACAAACATTCCGTAACTATCCGACGTAACATTTCTTGGCATCTATGTTGACAAATACCTTACATGGATCGAACATAATTAGTGAAATATCCTCAAAAATACGGAAAAATACATAGGAACAATAGCAGGGAATATATACTGCCATCTAGTTATTATTATCTTAACGTGTAATAGCCAATTGATTTTAGGCTTTAATAATAATAATAATAATAATAATAATAATAATAATAATAATAATAATAATAATAATAATAATAATAATAATAATAATAATAATAATAATAATAATAATAATAATAATAATAATAATAATAATAATAATAAGGCAGGAGGAGGCGGCGGAAATAGCCGCGACTAGAAAGCAATCCAAATACGCTGAGCTTCAGACGAGATACTGTTTTACCCCTATCGCCATAGAAACGATGGGGCCTATGGACCGCGAAGGCCTGGCCTTCATCTTGGAACTCGGCCGACGATTGACAAGAACAACGGAAGATCTTCAAGAAACTTTCTTCCTGTTCCAAAAGATTTCAGTTACAATCCAGCGGTTTAACGCTATCGCGTGCCTGGGTTCGATGAGGCCCTAGAACCTTTATTTTATTAAGAACCATGATTTTAAGAACTCTGATTTTATAATAATAATAATAATAATAATAATAATAATAATAATAATAATAATAATAATAATAATAATAATAATAATAATAATAATAATAATAATAATAATAATAATAGAAATAATAATAATAATAATAATAATAATAATAATAATAATAATAATAATAATAATAATAATAATAATAATAATAAAAATAATAATAATAATAATAGAAAATAATAATAATAATAATAATAATAATAATAATAATAATAATAATAATAATAATAATAATAATAATAATAATAATAATAATAATACAATATAATAAAAACGGTTTGCACGATGATGTTGGGATTGCAAATGAGTTTGCTAAATATTTTGCTTCTGTGTATCACACTTCTGACAAGGATAGTGCTGCTGTCAGAGATTTCAATGTTTTGCGATGTAAACGTAAGCTTGAGTCTATACATAATATTAACGTTGAAAGTTTAATATCTGTCGAGTTAGTTGATAAATGTATACATGAATTGAAACTTGGCAAAGCGAATGGTCCTGATGGTCTTAGTGCAGAGCATTTGCTTTATGCACATCCACTTCTTGTGGTTTTACTGACTGCCATGTTTAGAGGTATGGTCTGTCACGGTTTTGTGCCAGAGGCTTTTGGTAATGGCATTATAATACCATTGGTGAAAAACAAATTGGCTGATTTGAGTTCTGTAGATAATTATAGAGCAATCACTCTTATCCCGGTTATTTCAAAACTATTTGAATGCATTTTATTAAAGATATGTGCAGATTATTTTAAGTCTGATGATTTGCAGTTTGGGTTTAAGCAGGGTGTGGGATGTGCTAATGCATTATTTGCAATGCGCTCCTCGATTGATTTTTTTGTTGACAGGGGCAGCACTGTATTAGCAGCTCTGGATATTAGTAAGGCATATGATAGTGTTAATCATTATAAGCTGTATTCCAGCCTCTTAAGGTCTGGTTGTCCAGAGTGGGTGGTTGATATCCTGGTGGATTGGTATAGTAAACTATCGGTTGCAGTGCGTTGGAACAGCAGTATGTCTAAGTCATTCGCAGTTAAGAGTGGTGTACGGCAGGGAAGTTCTTTGTCGCCTTCGTTGTTTAATGTTTTTGTTAATAAGTTCATCGTGGATACAAAAGCAGCAGGCATAGGTTGTTGTATTAACAAGTCCTGGCTGGGTTGCATCATGTATGCAGATGATATCATTTTGTTATCGGCTTCAGTATTAGGGCTTCAGGCCTTACTAGATAATTGTGATGTTGTTAGTAGTCAGTTAGACCTGACGTTTAATTGTTCTAAATCTTGGTGCCTTAGCATTCGGACCTCGATTCAAGGCTTCCCTACCAGATATGTTCCTAGGTCACAAAAAGGTTGAGTGGTCAGAGCAGATTAAATACTTGGGAATTATCTTTTGTGCTGGTAGTAAACTGAGTTGTGATGTAGACTGCATAATGCGCAATTTTTATGCAGCTTCCAATAATATTTTCAATAACTCTTCAAGTTTGTCGGAGTTAATGCAGCTTTACTTACAGCAGACTTATAGCTTACCAGTTTTAAGATATGGCTCAGTTGCTGTGAGATTTTCTCAATCTCAGCTGAGTAAACTAAATGCTTGTTGGAATAATGTGTATCGTAAAGTCTTTGGTTTTCACAAATGGGAATCAGTAAGAGAATTTATTGCAGGTTTAGGCAGTTTGGACTTTAAATCTATGAGAGTTATTGCTATGTTTAAATTTCTTAAAGACATGCTAACGGTGGATAATAGTACACTAAATATGTTGTCATTGACATTCAGTTATGGCCATGAGCATAATAATTTAGTTACTGGTTATGGTTTGTCTGTAAAAGACAACATGTATTATGTAAGATCGCGGGTCCACTACGTTTATGCTTCGAGTGGAGCAATAGTTTGAGTTGTCTTCCAGTCTGTTTGGGAAGGAGTTTTTGTATTTTTGTATTTCTTTCTAGTCTTTGCTATGTTTGCTTAGTTTCTCTGTTCTGCTTTGTGCGAAATAAAGTGTATATATATATATATATATATATATATATATATATATATATATATATATATATATATATACTATATATATATATAATACACTAGACCGGGCTCGTCTCTTAGCCTCCCGGGCACCACACGCGGGAGATTGGTTGCTAGCGCCTCCGATTACTGCACTGGGTCTCCGCTTGTCTGATGAAGTGATACGGATCTCGGTTGGAATGAGACTTGGAACAATACTCTGCGAACCACATTTGTGTCACTGTGGCGAGAGAGTCGACGCCAGAGGACTCCACGGTCTTACCTGCAGAAAACACGCTGGCAGGCAACAACGGCACAACATGCTGAACGACATCATATGGAGATCGTTTGGAAGAGCGAACATCCCTTCTCAGAAAGAACCGTTGGGTCTCACCAGAGAAGACGGCAAACGACCGGACGGCGTGACACTCATCCCGTGGTCATGCGGAAGATGCCTCGCTTGGGATGTGACAGTTTCGGACACATTCGCAAAGTCACATCTGGCAACAACATCAACCGAAGCGGGCGAGGCCGCAAACCGGGCAGCCGCCGCCAAGACACTTAAATACGCCACAATCACCCGAACGCATGCTTTTGTGGCGGTTGCATTAGAGTCCAGCGGTTCCTGGAGTTCTGAAGGACTGGATTTTGTCCTGGAATTAGGACGAAGGTTAACCGAAGCAACCCATGACACGCTCGAGACAAGCTACCTGTTTCAAAGACTCTCGGTAGCTCTCCAACGCGGAAACGCCATCTGCTTTTCTGCGACATTACCATGCTAGCTTGTTCAATAATAATAATATTAATAATTATCGTTTCGCACATGCTTCATATTCCTGCAGACCGATGTTAAGACATGGGCCAAATATTAAACGATCAGAAGAAGGAACGCAACAGGGTGATCCGCTGGGTCCGCTGGAATTCTGCATGACACTACAGCCAATTCTGTTACAGCTGAAATCGGAGTTAAGAGTGGCATTCCTAGACGATCTGACACTGGGAGGCAAGGTGGACGTGGTGGCCCACGATATTCAGCTGATCGCTCAGGAGTCAGTTAACCTTGGGCTCCAACTCAACCGCGCGAATTGCGAAGTTATCTTCC
>JACEVL010003159.1:0-15073 GCA_020284085.1 Aporrectodea caliginosa
CATGACTTAATTCGAGTGTATTCACTATGAATGAATATTTCTTATGCTGTATCTTAAGTAAGCCTATCGTCTCGTTCGGTGAAAAATTTGAACATTTTCTCACTACTTTAATTCATTGTCCAAAATGTCTTCGATCTATTTTTATCCATCTAGTTTAACTTACGGAAATCTTGAATGTTTGTTTGTTTGAGCCACAGGCTAAAAAGTCAAATCTTGCGACGACTAATTCGATCACTTACAATCATTCAATCATCATGAAACTTTGCAGATAGACTCGCCCTCGCAGACACTTCATTCTGTAAAAATTTCAGCTCCCCAAAAAAGGCAAGCTTATAGAATCGGGGACTAAACTTTTCGAATCTGGGAATCAACTTTTCCGATACGCAGCGTTGTCATTGGCCGCAACAAAAACGGCGCGCTGCCTGATTAAACGCACGCTATGACGTAAAATGATCGCGGACTATTTTCAGAGTACACGTTATAGGATACTAGATGGATATAGTAAAAAACTTTGTTTTTACGGGCTGTATTTTATTACAAGTAAAGTCTTAGATATTTATCCAGAACTCTGCCTTTTTAGGATTCTAACCTTAATCCGCTGAGTATAATAGGAAATAGACGTCATAGGTCCTGCTCATAGGAGAGAACCTTCAGGTATTATTCAGGTTTCAATCATTTCTACGGGTACTAGATAGTCCCAATTGGTCCCATTTGAAAAAATATGAGTCCTTTATAGGCTATGCAGTCCATACCGACGGACAAATTTAATGTAGACACTTAAATTATTATAAATTCTTCGTTGCATATACTCTTAAGGAACATTCTTAAATTTACCGATATTAAACAGAAATATTTGAGTACTAGTTAATCGACATTTTGCTGCCCTGAAAAACCCGGGGCATGTTCCGCATCGGTTACTGCCACCAAAACAGAAATCAGTCTATACCCTTAGACCGAATATCTCACGACCGAATATACCCAAAGTTGATGACTTAATGAGGACATTTCCCCGGACATTTCCCCGAACAATAAGTAGGTAACTCTACCATTGTCCATGATTACTGTCATTAATCCAACTTCTACTGAAGCAAAGACCTTCTTTCACCATTCCGACTTCTATTTTTGCTAGAATTTCTTTTATTAATCCTATTTCTATTTAAGCAAAGAATTTCTTTCATAAATCCAGCTTTTATGTAGGCATGTAATTTTTTTCATCAATCCAACTTCTATTTAGGCATAGAATGTGTTTCCTCAATCCAGCTTCTATTTGACGAAAAGAATTTCTTTCATCAATCCAGCTTCTACTGAAGTAAAGAATTGTTTTCATCAGTTCCACTTTCGGAGGGAAAAGTACGTCGGGGAAATGTCCGGGGGATGTCCTAGACCCAGCAATTAGGATATTAACTGTTATCTAGCGTGAAGACTTTGTGCACCAGAGTGTCTTTATCAGCTGGCTAAAGAATATCGGCTACATACTTACACTGGTCAGCGACCTCATCTAATCCTAGGATTTCCGTAACGCCGTAACAATTACACCGTAATAAAGAAGCCGATGTTCTTTTCAAAGTGAAATGAGACTCCAAGTCAATAATTCATCGCCAAAATGTTCTAATAGGTCTAGCTCGAAGAACCAGGAAGCAAGATCATTTTCAAGCCAATTTTTAATTAGATTTAGAATGTTAAAGGATATGGCTAAACTTCAATTGTTCTATTTTTCTTTTGAAACACAATCATTCTCAGCTTTAGCACTTCTAACCAAACCATTATTTGATCATACACGATTTTATAATGTTATTGTTATTTGGTCACTTAGTTGTATCTAGAGATTCCTGCTTCAGGTGTTGAGAGTAACACTCGTGATTTCCTTAGCGAGACTTTAAATGTTCAAACAAACAAAAACAAAATTGTCGCTTACTCTAACGCAGTATACTTCAATTCTGTCACACTGTCTCGATCAGCTTGCTTCGTTGTTTCAATGATGTGGAGTAAAGCACATATTCAAAGGAAAACGTATTAAGAATTTTAAAACCAATTTCAACACTCCGATTTCCTAAGGTAGCAGGACACTTTGACGCTGCTGAGAAGTCTACTAAACTTAGATTTTTGCAACTATTACATAGATGCCATTCTTGAGTCATAGAAAGTTTGACATCTTCTGCTGAAGTGAGATGATGTCTGTGGGATATATATTCTGATCGATTTTTGCTCACTGTCTAACTGATTGAACGACCCAGGGCCGGATTAAGACGTCCGAGGGCCCTAACGCCCTAAACATGGCGTCCGAAGTTGGATGGGAGCATCTGAATCAATTTTCCAAATATTTAAAAATTACTTATCATCTTGGTTTTTAACAATTTTATCAGTTTTATTTTTTATCCAAACTAGTCAAAATAACCTGAAAAATTTAAAATATATACAAACATTGAAACTTTGTAACAGTTTTGTGTTTAAAATAAACGTTCAGAAATAGCTGAAAACGGATCCCAGAACGCTAACAACTGGGTCCATTTCATGTCAAATGCTTCCGAAAGCATTGGCGGCTATTGGGATCTGCGCCAGACCCCTAATTGCGGGAGCGAATACTGATGGTTACGTCATAGGTTGCTTTCGACACTCTCTTTAGTCCCTGTCCCAACAATTCAAACGTTGACCCCCTAAAAACAATTCTTTGCCCTCCAAAAATTTATGTGGACGCCTATGATTATGTTCCGTTATACGAAATTTAGGTAATTTCAGATTTTCACCCGCTTGCGCCCGGTCACCGTGTCAACAATGTGTCAATATGGTCGACACAGAGTGGGAAACTCTATAGTTTCGCTTTTAACCTTTGACGTCTGCCGTCGGTCGCTTGAGCTCCTGTACAGACTGAGAGTCTAAATCTTAAACTAGTGTCAGTAGGCCTATTCAGTAAGTAGTAACTAAAACTTACTAGCGCTAAATTATTTAAAATTACACAAAATTAGGAATTTGCAAAAACAACTTGATTTAATTTCTCCGATTTTGGGGCCCCAAAACCTTGCGGGGCCCTAAGCCATGGCTTATCTGGCTTATGCCTTAATCCGGCACTGGGACGACCAGATAACTAAATAAATGAATTAGCTCTATTGTTAGCTGGTTCGAATGACTGATTAATTGATGATGATCAAATTGTGGTTATTATTTCTTTCATCTATCGACATCGTCAGATGTCCAACGTAAATAATTCGATGAAACAAATAATATTCTCTGTGGAATATATGCTCATTTTTATGAGTAACACGTTTTTCTAAATTTTAACTTAACTTGAGAATTGAAATACGACAAATGCGTTTGCAATGACTCTATTTTGTTAGTTCAACCCGAAAAACGCCTAGGAAACTGTCTGGTGACCGGCTTGTAAGCAATAATATTATGTGCTTTTTCAGAATGTATTTATTCAACTGTGTTTATTTACTTCAAAGTAGCTTCAATGTTCAACAATAAGTCATTTCCTAATTCGTACTTTATCAAGTGGCAAATCAGTGAATTTTATTTAAATCGGCAATTATATGAAAAATGCATTTAGCTGTGAGAAATAGTATAACGACAGATGCTAAATTATTTCAAGATTGTTATGTTATTGAATTTGTTGATGTTCGGTCTGTTATTTTAGCAGCTCCAATTCCAACTACTCCAATTTACATTACCTCCAGCACAGCGAGAAATCCCGGTGTTTCAAGTAAATATCGGCATATCTTCATGCTATACAACAAACTTTAACTTAAATTATGATTTTTTAAGTGTATATAACATTTAAATAGTCCTCTGACATCAATAGACAATTATTTGTAGATATTGCGGGTTCAACGATATTATCAATGTCAATATTTAATGCCTTTAAATTTGGAATTTATTGATATTATGAGAATAATGTAGAATTATTGTAATACATGTATATAGATTTTAAATAATGTTTACATTATTAAATCACATTTGGAATTTGGATTTAATTTCATGTTGCATGAATTGAATTGCATAAATTAGCATAAATTACGTCGTATTAGACCTTTGCAACTACAGCATTTGCACTCATTCATTTGCAATTATTACTTTGTAATAACCACAATAATTTTATGTGGTGCTTTAATCGTGCTATATTAATTGTATTCATACATAAATATACTATATAATTATGTGATTGGTGTGCTACCTTCTTGCAGATACAACCATGGCTGATACGACTAAAGATAACAAAGGTAAGCTTTGAAGCGTCTAGCAGAAACTATTATCACTTTATTTTCTCTAAGTAGGTAGTCCCACGTAGAACTCATGTGTCCATGTTGAGGCTTAGACACGACAGGAACGATACACTGAACTAGACACAACAATGTCTTGTGTTCAACATAAGTCAAACATCTTTGACTAGAATCTTTCTCTTAGCTCTGAACGCTTTGACACGACAGTTGGGTATAGAATCTATATGGCTTAAGTTCAGTCTAATATTTGCTATACCGTATTACTTGCATATTTGTAGCTTCATTGTGAGGCTAATGTTTTTTGTGATATTTGCTATACCGTATTACTTGCATATTTGTAGCTTCATTGTGAGGCTAATGTTTTTTGTGATATTTGCTATACCGTATTACTTGCATGTTTGTAGCTTCATTGTGAGGCTAATGTTTTTTGTGATATTTGCTATACCGTATTACTTGCATATTTGTAGCTTCATTGTGAGGCTAATGTTTTTTGTGATATTTGCTATACCGTATTACTTGCATATTTGTAGCTTCATTGTGAGGCTAATGTTTTTTGTGATATTTGCTATACCGTATTACTTGCATATTTGTAGCTGTTTTGCAGGCTGTCTGTTCTGTTAGTATAGTTAAGATTTATGTCTTCTGTCATTTCTGTTCTTGTGAATTGTTTAAATTGCATAATTGTAATGTAACCGGTTGCGGTTTGTCGACCGGATTGTTGAATAAACGAAAATATTATTATTATTATGATAGAGCCGTTTCTGTAAAACATAGACTAGTTTCTGTCTCATTTGGATTTTCAATGGAATGAAAATAAACGACCGATGCCTCCATAATCTTTTCAAGTATAGAGTTAATAGCAATTACAAACTAGAGCGAATTATTTCTTTTCACTAAAAGAACAATTTCTGATTTGGTGCATAATAGGGTGACGACAATGTCATGTTGATCTGTCTTCATCTTAGCGTGTGACAGCATACATGTATTGCTCAAGTGAGGAGTTATGTTAACCATTTAGCGTATCAAGCATTTCATGGTCCAGTACTAAAGTTTCTTACAGATTTATGCATTGAACTCACACGTCGCCCACCATACGTCATTCTCACTTTTCTGATCTAGGCAGGAGTTTTTACAATTCTTCTGAGAAAGAGCAGTGGCTTTTGTGTTTTCGTAAACTACTCCTCATCTGCATTATCCACTGTCTCGAGTTCTGGGTTACCCTTTTCTTTCTCTTTTATCATTTCGCAATTTGAGACACTTCTGTTTCACTTCATGTAGTTTTTTTAAGTTATGCTATAAATTTGGATCAAAAGATTAATACTATTCAAGCTCATGGACTATGTTTATGGGTATTCTCACCTTCCAAATGACTGAAAGCTGTTTTCCGTGTGGTCAATAATTATTGTTGCAACTACAGTCGGAATGGTGGTTGGAATTGTCATTGGATTTATCTTACTCATCAACATTCTGATGATTTGTATCTTCATTTACTACTACACAAGAGTTGGGACGAATGAGAGAAGTGGAAATGTGAAGATGGAACGCAATAAAATCAGACTTAACAAGAGATTTCCATGGTTACAAAAGATGTTGCCGTGCTTGAACAATACAAAAGGTAGGTCTTGAAAATAAATTATCTCTTGTTTTCAGCAGCTATGATTTCGAATATATACCACAATTGCAGATTTTTAACCATGGTTGATAATATTAGGTAGGCCTATAATAGCGTTTAATATTTGAATAGCTGCCAAAGCCCAATGTCGTGAATAGAGGTCCGTATGGCTGTTGTTAACATGTAGGCCTACTGCTCATTTTGACAGATTGATCCACCATAAGCCAATTATGCGCTACAATTTAGTTTGTTCGAACGCCAATCATATTGGAGTCCACATTTTCCGAAATATTTCTTATCTGCCTTGAATTTGCGCGCTGTTTTGGACAGTATTTTTACGTATAATGCTTAAGTCTGACAGATACCCATAGCAGAATATCTGTAAATGATTTAAATGTCATCCACAACCGTACTTGAAAATGTTGTGGGGATTCTACGATGCAGAGGTATGCATACTGTCCATCTGTGAAAACGGGACAGCTATAGGTAAGTGCTTGTCTTGCTCGAAAGTAGTTGCCTGATGAATACTTTGACCTAGAGTCCTGATACCTCTCAGGGTATCCGAACATTTCGCCTGGATATTTCTCCCCGGACATCCCCCCGAACAGTAAGTAGGTCACTCTACAACTATTCATGATAACTGTCATTAATCCAACTTCTGTTGAAGCAAAGACCTTCTTTCATCATTCCAGCTTCTATTTAAGCAAAGAATTTGTTTCATCAATCCAACTTATATTTAAGGAGAAGAATTTGTTTCATCAATCCAACTTATATTTAAGGAAAAGAATTTGTTTCATCAATCCAACATCTATTTAAGCAAAGAATTTGTTTCATCAATCGAACTTGTATTTAAGCAAATAATTTATTTCATCAATCCAGCTTCTATTTAAGGAAAAGAATTTCTTTTATCAATCCAACTTCTATTACAGTAAAGAATTATTTTCGTCAGTCCGACTTCAGGGGAAATGTCCAAGACCCACCTCTCAGATCACCATACGCGATGGGAAGTTCTGTGAATAATTTTAAGCGATCTGTTGCTGTGTTTCGCGAGCGTTCTTTTTTTTTTACTAATTCCGCGTTCTCAAAGCAACATTGAGAGTGATCGTAGCAACACTGTAAAAACTGACATCATTAAATGCAACATCATTGCTTTGGTTCTACGGTTAAGCGAGGGCCGACAGAGGTGACTGATCAAGCAACTTGCCGAACGTAATTACTTTCCAATAACTCATACGTCATTTAGAGAGGTTTTAAGTTACTCATAAAATGTTCAATACGTGTATACATGTACATTACATAAATACATGAATGCATGCATGCACGCACACGTGCATGCTCACATTCATACTATGCATACAAACTGTGCATACGTACATACATGCATACAGGCATACATGCACACATGCATAGATACATACATACATACATACATACATACATACATACAATGTCATACATACATACAATGTCATACATACATACATGCCTACATGCATGCATACATGCATATATACATACATACATACATACATACATACATACATGCATACATCAATGGATACATACATACATACATACATACATACATACATACATACACGCATGCATGCATACATACATACATACATACATACATACATACATACATACATACATACATACATACATACATGCACACCTACATACATACATACATACATACATATACATACATACATACATATACACATATACATACATACATACATACATACATGTACATACATACATACACACACATACACACACATACACACATACATACATACATACATACATACATACATGCATACATACATACATACATACATACATACATACATACATACATACATACATACATACATACCTACATACAAACATACATACATACATACATACATACACATACATACATACACATAATTTTACATTCATGCATAGGTCCTAACTCGTACATGTATACCCCTCTGGAAGCACGCAATTTCAAAACTCACTTCAAGATGGAGTTACTAATCAGCCTACTCAATAACTACAGTTTTCAAAATGTTAACGAGTAAATGCATTAAGGTCTTGGGAATCTCGGTAATTTACTTTTAAAAGACAGATTTACGTATTACGTTTGCAAAGGTTCAGTGGTCAGACTGAGTATAAGACTTGATACACGTGTGGTGGTGTATGGAAGTGTTACTTGCACTAGCACAGGAACCACGTTGCATGCCATTGTCAAAGACTCTCGCTAGAAAACTGGCTTGAAATTGTTTATTTAATTATTGCAAATATTATGTGACGAAACTATGACCCAGGTCACACCATTGTAGGTCATTTGCAAGAGTTGTTAAGATATTCTATTATTTTTCAATTTCTGAAGTAGTATAATGCATTTGTTTACAGAAAGCACTGGAACCAGCTGTTTGTGGGTTTCACTCTTCATACTCCTTGGTACTTTTACGGGATTTGTAACATTTCCGATTTTGATCATACTTGCCATAAGGTCTGAAATAACCCAAGGTTTGTATGCAATGTTCCTTTGCACTTTTGGTATAAATTCAATCGACAATTACTACGTATATTATAGAAGTTGACTGCATGGAGTCTATTCAAGATCTGAAATTAATTGCAAATTTACGCTACTACTGTCTGTCAGAGTAAGTATCCATGCGCTACCTTTAATAATTGACGGTAGTCATAAGTCAAAAGAAGACAGGGAAAATGAAAAATTTACAAGTTTTTATAGGTTAGAATTAAAATTTAATCTCTCTATAATTCACATGTAGGCCTACTGCGTAGATGTAAATGCAGACGTAACTGTAAATGCAAATGTAAATCTCAGGGAACCAGTTTATATAAATAAAGTCCGTAAGAACCAGTCTGTTTGTCATTTTCGGTGTCAGGTCAAGATCTATAGTTGGGTCAATCCGAGGAGAGAGCATGGTATTTGGTGGAAATTCATTCATTAATTCATTTAAGAGATTTATATAGCGCCCCTTCAAGGTTATCTACTCAGAAGCGCTCCCGACTCAACCCGGCTAAAGAGAACAGTCTTCAGGTTCGAGAAGAATGTGGCCGCAAGGGCTCTATGCATTAGGCGTAGATCCACAGGGAGCTCATTCCAGATTGCAGGGCCAGCAACAGAAAAGGCACGGCGCTGCCTAATAGAGGTCCGTGACCGGGGAACAAGAAGCTCAACCTGCTCAACCTGGAAATGGTTGGTGATGGTAGTTATGAGATGGTGCAGAAACATAATCAGAGTAGGGTATAGATTGAAAATTTGGCTTCCGTTTTGAGTGAATTTCTGCATGAGATAGGGACACGGAGAGTGTTGAGGTTTACAGGCATGAGCAGGGATATGGTGAACTGGTTGAGATCTGTTGTGCTGACGAATCCAGAGAAAAGGAATTATAACGGCAACTAAAATTCTAAGAAACTTTAGCCTAGTCAAATTCATGGCTAGTAGAAGCATACAAAACTGCGCAGCTTGGAGAAAACATCGTAATATGTTGCATTTATAATTATTAACCTGCCTGCACGAAACGCAACTGGTCTTCCAGAATCTTGGTAAATATGATTTTGTAGGTTCGGAAATTCAAATTTCTTATGTGTTGCAGGTAGCCTACTTAATTCTAAAATCCTAAATTTTAGGCTAAATTCTTAAAAGTTGAATACGTTTTTAGTGGCCTAATCGTTTTGTAATACCGGATAAAATAATTATGTAATAATTAATTCCTTTTTTGTATTGAATACTTATAAATTAACTGACTTCTACCTGTAACTGTTTTGTTAGTGTTTTCGGAACCAGTTTCAATCCCCGCTCCTGTAGTAGTTGAGAATGGGTAAGAAAGCCCATTTATGTCTTCGAAAAGTAAATAATAATGGATTAAATTATCCGGTATTACAATTCAAATGGCCTCTAACTCTGTACTTCGAGTTCGAATACCATTGGTTATGATACAAACCAAAGACGATTGTCAGGCTGGTTGAATGTAGGCCTATCCAGTGGTGGAAATGCTACAGACTTAACGACTGGCCAAAATACTTTAGACTGCATTATTTTATTGGAATTATTTCATGAAAGCGCTGTCATAAATTATTTGTACCTTAAACAGTAGATTACTCTGACATCAGAGCATAATTATGCTGTAAAGTCAGAGTATTAGTAATTAGTAACTTTTATAGCGTCTGTTTGTAATGCACGCGACATTAACTTAGACTATTGCACACTATTAGAAAATTCGTGATGAAGTGAAAGGTGTTCATCGTTTGCTTATAATATCTTTATATTTAGGCCTATCGGCTACGAGTAAACTTCATTTTTTGCATAATATATTATAATATTGTTAGTTCAAGAATACACCATATTTCAAAATATTGAATATATTTATCCATTATTTTTTTTCAGAAACATCAGCCCTGAACAGAAGGTAATTCTTCTTATTGGATGTGCATAACTAAAATGTCATAAAAAAATCATAAAGTTTAAATTATAACTGGACGTACATTGTGGTTTCAAAAACATGCTTCGTGATGGGTCTGTCACAGTTTTAGCTTGAAAAAAGATGAATAAAATAACGAATCCCAAATATGTCAGCAAATGAAAATTTGCAGTAGGCCTAGGCCTAATTTGGTGTTTGTCATTGTTTTCTCGATAGATTTGCTGAAACATTTCGGAGGGGTTTGGTATTCAGACTATGTATTATTGTGTGCCACGCCACTACCTTGAAGGTTCATAGGTAGAATAGAGTGGAATAGAAAAATATAGATTGGAATGGCATTAAATGAATGTATTACAATGGCATAGAATGGAATTGAATTTAATAGAATTGAATATAATTGAATAGAACGTACTCCAATGTAATGGAATCGAACGTAATTGAATGATATCGAATGGAATAGAATTGAGTATTAAAGAATTGAATAAATTATATAGGAACGCAGTAGAGTAGAGCAGAACAAGTGAGATAAGATCAGTTCACACCGGATTGGATCAAACAGTAATGGATTGGACTGAACTGGATATTTGGACTACTTCAGTCCATACAAATCTAACCAAATTCGAATTAGATTGCATCAAATGAGATCCTATCAGATTTGCGTTCAAGACGTCAACTGCGGAGATGACTTCTGTTAACGCTGCTCAAATTGCATTCTCTTCGTTACATTCTTTAGACAGGCAAATTCACAAAGCAATCCATAGGGGTTCTTCAACATCGTTCTGTGATAGCCCTTATAAAAACTAACTTTTTTATCCATCTACGGCTGTGACAGAGAAAACGGCGAAGGAAACGAAAGCGCAGCAAACAGAAGAAGACCAGTGATCTCTCAGCTCTCCCAGAGTCAACCGGGCAATCAGACGAGAGCGGTGGGCCTACACCTAGAAGGCCCCTACCAGAACGAATCGAGGGAGAATATCGAACTCAGCAGCTCCCACCACTCAAGAAACCTCCTTCTGACGGATTCTGTAAGCAATGCTTTGTAATTCATAATATTTATTTAGCCAGTTGGATCAAAGAGTGTATGCAGTAATAACTACGTCAATCAAATTCCCACCATATTTGTTAGGTAAGAAATCTCAGCTGGACATAATTTCAGAAACTTGAGAAGCATGTAACGTTTACATCACAGTTTGTAGATAATCTCTGATGATGTGAATCCCAAATTGTATGATTACAGATTAACATAGGTGTAGCTACATTGAGGCATGAGGAGGCAGTTGCCTCCTCTTGCTTTTTTAATCACTGGAACGTCTATTGATCAATGACCCCCAATGACCAGGATTTTGCAAATGGTCTGTGAAGTTGCCTCCTCTTGAATTTAAGTCTCGTTACGTGCCTGCAGATTAAAACTGAATAACAATAAAATGACGCCTTCTAAAACCCAGAATACACCTAAAACAACGGGCACATTTAGAACCATCACTAAATTACGTTAGGACTTAGTGCTATACCTAAAAATGGACTAGTATTTCATGGATACTCACTAATCCACGCATTAACCAAATTTGGAATTGCTACATTTTAATTTACTAGCGAGTATCACACTCAGCACTATGTCGTCTCCAAGGAGTGTCTGGTTGAGACTCAAGTGTATGTATGTTGGTGGCGATTTCAATCGTCAATAGGTCGAATAGCTTAAACGCCTTTCGTGAGTCTATCTTGAGAAGGCGCCGGACCAGCAATCATAGTGTTGAGCGCTTCTGTGAGACTCTAAGTGGCGCTATATAAATGTCTATATAAACGCCTTACATTATAGCCACAATCGAAGGAGAACGAGTATCGGATATGTGCAGAGTCTGTGGTTTGTGTCACACGGCAAATCAGTTACTTAATTAAAGCACTAGTTTAGTGAACTATTAACTTGGATTTTGAAATAAGTTGAAATAAGTTGACCGACGTTGCATAATTATAGGCCTACTACTGTTGCAAAAATGGAGAGAAGATGTTTATACGATTTATACGATTTTTTTCTTGTTAATGAGAGGATTACTGAATGTGCTACTGATTTGGTTGCTAAGAACACGATCGATCCAGGGCAAATGCATGTAACCAAACAGGTGTCGTCGTTCAGCGGTTAATTGCACGTCGTATATTTCTGGAGTAACAATGAGAAATGTTTGCTTAAGCGATTTGGACTTTGAAACGCAACAGGAACAGTCGAGATCGGAGTAAATAGGCCCACTGACTAAGAGATGGTTTTGTTTCAACCAGGAAGCTGCCCTTCAGTTAATTTCAGGCCACGAGTACGTCGTCAATCTACCAGCGTTAGCCGCTTGAGACTAGCCGCGGACTGTGTGAGGCTTGAGAAGATTTATGGGCCATAAAGCCATATTGCAATATTGCAAGCGGTTCACCATTTGAATGCATGCATCTGGTTATAAAATTTAATGAAGTGCCTTTCGCTAACCTCTTAAAGGCTTTCTAATTGTAATAACAGTTTTAGGTTAGAACATGTACAGTATGCATGTGACTATGCGTACTTGTATTTGAAAGTTTATCTGGGTCATATAATAATAATAATAATAATAATAATAATAATAATAATAATAATAATAATAATAATAATAATAATAATAATAATAATAATAATAATAATATTAATAATAATAATAATAATAATAATATCTTTTCTTTAATAAGCGCCTGACAAACGCACTGCGCTGTACATTTACATGTTATGCAATTGAAATCTTAACTACTAACAGAACAGACAGCCATGTAATACAACGGCGCTAATAGCAGCCTACAAAGCAAATCCGCCCAACGGGGGCTCGAACTCGGTACCTCTCGGTCTCTGTGCCAGATGTTATCCAAAGCGCCACGGGCCCCCCCAAATATGCAAAATCTTGGTTGAATCTCTCTAAACGCCTTGAAGCATGGCTAATTTTGACTATCTCACACAATTATTCTAAGCAGAGGAGATTATACGATAGCAGTTCTATGAGTCGAACAATTGACCAACGCCACCTAGCGTGCCAAGTGTTCGGTCTCGTCTTTTGTTTTCACCACGCTGGTTCACGCTATCATATGCTCCCGAATTGACTACTGTAATTACCTTCGTATTGGTCTTCCCAAGGTTGGTCCTTCACCTCTGCAGTCAGTCCTTAATGCATCCGCCAGATTAATAGCACGCCTACCACTCGTGCACTCTACTCTCACATTTCTACCTTGAGCAACTGCACTGGCTTCCCCTCTCTCTGCACGCAATAAATTCCAAATCCTCGTTTTGGACTTCAAGGCACAACGGGGTCTTGCCCCAAAATATCTATCTGATGTTTTACTCCGGCCTCTTTCAGCTTCCTCGCATCGTCAACCTCGCTGTTCAAACATATTGATCTTCTAATTCCTCATACTAGAACAGCTTTGGCTCAGTCCCGATCCTTTACCTCAATTGGTCCCTCTCTTTGGCTGTCTCCATCTACTCGCTCTCAAATTCCATCTGGTACCCCTCCTCCTCCTTTGCTTTTCTCAAAACCTACTTCTTCTCGTGTGGCCTTGTGCACTGGAAGCTCCTCTGAGCGGTCAACCCTACTAGAGGCGCTTTATAAATATTTGAATACAATACAAACATGTCGTAATCAGTTCAATATACAGAAGATAAGTCCAATAGTAATTAAGCAATTTAATTTTTTATTAATCTATAACCAAAATGACACATGTAGGCTACTGTGTAGAACGGATAGCTATATAGGGAGATACTTACACATCTAGGTCAAACGATAGCAACTGAAAAGCTGGTTCATCATGAACTGTTCTGTTGTTAGACATGACCAGAGAAGGTTAATCAGTTGACTCAGTGAGTAAATTGATATTTGCCAGAAAATCTTAAAACTCTAAAAATATTCATATTACGAGGTCCATTTGGAATTTAAGATTGTTATAAACAGTATTTAAAGCATGGGAAGTCTTAATTTGGAGTCACTGTTAACGATGTCATTGCGAATGTTTTGATATTTGCAGCCAACGTCTAGCACATCTCCAAGAGTGAGACCTCCTCCGCCACCAAACAAGCCAACTCCTAATACTCCTAACACTCCTGGTCGTGCACAGAACTATGTTGTAACTGATCCGGCTGCAATGGATCCAAATAATACGACCTACGCCGATCTTCCTTTCATGCCACATGTACCACCTACCAGACCAGTGCAATATTTGGATGGGACGGAAGACGCATACGCTGAGCTCAAGAAGACATGACACTATAGAAAATACAGCGTCATATTGTTTACAATCAGACACTGGACCATTGTGGTGCATTAGTTTGAATTATGTGCCACGTACCACTAGTTATTCAGAAATTGAAGTTTCGTATTCGTAATCGTAATCGTAATCTCCAAATTTCTAAAGAACAAGCGCCACTCGAAAGCCAAGCGCAGGGCACCAGCTTATTCACGAGCGCTGTTTATTTGCGTAACCATATCTCTAATACCACGCTCATATAGCGCTATCAAACGGTTTAACTACTGCATCTGATCTCCTCTAAAAACTTATATAGCTACGTTATCATATTTGCTAAGGCCTGCCATGCTGTTAGCTGACTGTGAGGCGTCCTTGTAGCGGAATGGCTGTGTTACGGCCCCATATAAATTGTCATTATCTTTATTATCATCATCATCATCATCATCATTCTAATGCACCAGTCGATGGTAGCTTCAAATGAAATTGCAATCAACAGTCCATTGGAGAAGTCAGATTGAAATCTGATAGCATTAGAGATTCCATGAGCTAGGATACGT
>JACEVL010003160.1:0-16815 GCA_020284085.1 Aporrectodea caliginosa
TTTCTAAATAGTCATGTGATATTTGCAATAGTCCACGGTTATTTACTATTTAAGAACTATTTAAATAGCTTCCTACAAGCACTATTTATGATTGTCATCCTGACTGTTTATTTATACACCAGTAATAATACAGGTAGGCGGAGCCATTATGATGGAAAATACCCAGAGTCGAGCGTAGATATTTTTGCGATAGGTGCACTTTCCAGACTCCTTGACACCGCTTGCCTCTGACCTCTACGCCGAGCTTTTAAAATTAAAATTACTACCCACAATTGAGCGTAATACGTAAGTATGGCGCTAAGTAGTGTGGTGCTTGCTATAAAATAGCGTATGGCTTGAACCTACAAGGGTTGCGGTCCCATTTGGCATGATTTATTCAATCCAAATAGGAGTATTTTCATATATATGGGCTTTCTATGTCCTATATAAGACATTGCCGTTGGGTTATTAATATAATAATAATAATAATAACAATAATAATAATAATAATAATAATAATAATAATAATAATAATAATAATAATAATAATAATAATAATAACGTAATAATCATTAACGATACAACGCTTCAACTCCATCGCATTTCGGGGCACCTTCGCCAGCCAGGACAACGACGAGTAGGGTCATTTCCAGACAACCCCATCTACAATAGTAATATTCAAGTCCCTGAGGGATCATGTATACCTCGGGTTAATAAAAATAAAAATAATAATAATAATAATAATAATAATAATAATAGAAGATCTAGCGCATTGGATAACACACTGGCATAGAGAGCGAGAGGTACCGAGTTCGAGTCCCGTAGTAATAATAATAATAATCTGCGGATATGCTTTGTAGGCTGATAAGGCTGCTATTAAGCGCCGTGTATTGCAGGCTGTCTGTTCTGTAAGTAGTTAAGATTTATGTCTTCTGTCATTTAATTGTGTTCTTCTGAATTGTTTCAATTGCATAACATATAAATGTACAGCGCAGCGCGTTTGTCAGGCGCTTCAATAAAGAAAAGATTATTATTATTATTATTATTACATCTCAGAACCGGATCCATTATTTCGTAGTACACATAATATATGGCTTGGTAGGTACTTCCTGTGCTGCATTGTCCAGTAATGTCCTAGTAAGTAATGGAGATATCAAGTGCTGCCTACCACTGAAAGGATCCCTCATATTACTATTTGGTCTAATTGGCGCAAAAGATACGCGTGCTCTGAATAATAATGAAATTTGTCTTCTGATGCATCAGTCTTGGCGTGTTTTATTAACAATTATAGTCAAGTGATTTGCAAAGATGGCCGCGTAACAGGCAAGTTTGTAGGTCAATAGTTTTATGCAGAGCATTAGGTCATAATATTGCAATGTGGTAGGCTTGTTTACCTGTTAAATGTTTTAATACCAGATACACTACTTACAGCGAAAGAATATCTACTATCAAAGTCGTCTAAATCGGTTTACAAGAAAATCAGACTAACCCTTGAAGCCAATCGTCTTCATCACAACATCAAGCAGTTTAAGCCTGCCATAGGATTTACTATTATTGATGCACCGGTTTTTCCCAGTTTGAGACTAAAAAACATTTGATGAGGTACGGAAAGTCCAGATGAAAGCACAGGCTATAATTGAAAATATCAAAAGTGAAAGTACTTAATAAAATATATTTCCTAGAGTGAATTATGGCCTCGAACCTGCTCTTTTGGGGAGGGATAGTATAATGGATAACACTCTTGCCTGAAGTGCTCACGTCCCAGGTTCGATTCCCATAAGGCCCCTGGGTGGGTTTAGCTCATGCCTTCATTCCCTAGGTGGCAGCAAAAGTACAATGACCTTGCGTCCTGCATGGCTGTAACTTTGTTGATTTATGTCTTCTGTAATTCAATTTGTGTTCTTGTGAATTGTTTAGTCGTCATAATATGTACATGTATTGTACAGCGTTCTTTAAAGAATAAATATCATCATCATCATCATCATTATTATTATTATTATTATTATTATTATTATTATTATTATTATTATTATTATTTTTTTTTTTTTTTACACGAGGTATCAAGGATCTCTCAGGATTTATGAAAAATTGCTATAAGGAGCAGGAAATTTGTCTGGAGGGTCAGGCCTCGTCTTCAGGGTTTGCAGGTTATTATTATTATTATTATTATTATTATTTTTTTTTTATGCCCCGAGGTATACAGGATCCCTCAGGGACTTGAATATTAATTATAAGAATGTAAAATATCCGGAATGGCCCCTATTATTATTATTATTATTATTATTATTATTATTATTATTATTATTATTATTATTAATAATAATAATATTGTGGAGTTCCACCCTTTGAGAAATTTTTTGAGGCAAATCCGCCATTTTGCTCTGTTCTCGCTCTGGCTTTGCTTCTGTTCTGCTCTTGCTCTGCTCTGCCTTGCTCTTGCCATGCTCTGCTCTTGCTTTGCTCTGTCTCTACTCTGCCCTGTTCTTGCTTTGCTCTGCCTCTGCTCTGACCTGTTCTTGCTTTGCTCTGCCTCTGCTCTGCCTTGCTCTTGCCATGCTCTGCTCTTGCTTTGCTCTGCCTCTGCTCTGCTCTGCTCTTGTTCTTGCTTTGCTCTGCTCTCTGCTCTGCCCTGTTCTGCTTTGCTCTGCCTCTGCTCTGCCCTGTTCTTGCTTTGCTCTGCCTCTGCTCTGCCTTGCTCTTGCCATGCTCTGCTCTTGCTTTGCTCTGCCTCTGCTCTGCTCTGCACTTGTTCTTGTTTTGCTCTGCCTCTGCTCTGCTCTCGTTCTTGCTTTGCTCTTGCACTGCCCTGCTCTTGCTCTGCTCTGTTCTTGCTCTGCTCTTGTTCTTGCTCTGCTCTTGTTCTTGCTCTACGCTGCTTCTTGTCTCTGGACCTGCCTATATAAGGCCAGCTGGTCACCGTTGAGTACGTATCAGTTGGATAGACAGTTGACAGTCGGGATCGAAAGTCCGTTCACGTCAGACCGCCATCGTCGAGCAGTCATCAGTCGTCGTGAGTTTCCCATCTCGGAGTCGTCAGAGTCAGTCGTCAAGAGTCAACGACAGTTCGACCGAGCTAAGAATCGTCGTCGTTGCTTACTGCCTGGGCAAGGGAAGCTCACCGAGGACACAAATCGTCGGCGGGGAACGGACATTCATAAACTATACGACCGAGACGAACTCTTGTGAATCGTTTGGGGGTGCAAATTCTGTATCTGATCGCGAACTCTGATCTTCGGGGCAAGAAACCAGTAATTTCATCGCGAATTCTGATCGTCGAGACAAGGAGCGCGTAATTTCATTGCAGACTGCGAACTCTGATCTTCTGGGCAAGGAGCCAGTAATTTCGTCGTAAGCTGCTAATTCTCGGCAGAAGGAAATATTGCTTAGTTGAACAGAGCAAAAGGACTATTGGGCGCTGAACTATTGAATCAAGTGGATTCTTCCTGGTTCGATAATAAAGTTACTGAAAGTGTTAGCCGCGTCTCCTGATAAACCACGGGATCCTTACTCACCAAACAAATCTGGCCACTCGTGGGACAGGACTTGGGTAGTCATCCTGGTTTCAGAGTTCGAACCTCAGGTCCTTAACCCTTTGGAGGTGAGGTGGGGTTTAACACACCCCACAGCTATTCTACGCTGCTTTATATACGGAAAACGTAGAACCAGCTTGGATTATTTTTGTCTACCTTAATGAATGTGAAATACGGACACTTTAGGACACTTTCAGGTGCTTTTGGACGCCATATTTTTTTATTTCTTGTGAACTTATAATTTTCGTATACATATTGATTTAATTAATTGAAAAAAGTAACGGCACAGTGCGAAAAAATTGTGCGATTATAAGATATTACTGCATATAGTGTTGAATCGATGCGAAATTGATCCATTATTACGGGTATTATTTCACGTGTTACCAAATGTTACATGTTTCTAGGGCCACGAAGATGCCATTGCAAAGGGCCGCCTTGATTTTGAGCGCCACCACGCTGGCCATATCAATTATGATTGAAAACTGTTATTTTTTTCCTGAAAATCACCCGTTTAGCCGATAATTGGTAACATAACTATAGTTTAGCTGATATTAGCTCACAATTTATGTTATGTAGTTGATATTGCGACTTGCAAGTAGGGTAGAGTGGGGCAAAACGCCCCCTTTAACGGTTTTTGCTATATTACAACGTGAGTAACAGCATTTTAAGCATGAAATTATTGCAAGATCTTGTACTGCATGTCCCAAGTAAAGTAAAATTATGTCCGATAAAATTCCCCAAAAGATTACATTAAAAAATAATAAAATACAGAATGCTTCAAAAGGGGGCGTTTTGCCCCTCACCTGGGTAAAACGCCCCCCGTGATTTGACCCCTCGCTACCTGAAAAGTCGATGCACATAATCAACTGCAATCACTGCCATGGTGCAACAGTAACTATAAGAAGTAAAGATCTCTAGAATTTTTTTTAAAGATGTCATAAAATATAATTAAATAAAGAGAATACGCTTTGCTCAAGGTGACTCTGAGGTGAAGGGGGCGTTTTGCCCCATGTCAGCATTTAACATAGGGGGCGTTTTGCCTCGCTTGGTGCTACCTGGTGAGATTGCTCATATAAAAAAATCTGATATGTTAAAACCCCATTTATTGTGCACAGTTATTCGATATAGGGTATACTTAAGACCTATATTTGTATTATTGGCTATGTCTAGCATTTTGGCACCATTAATGATACAGAATTAGTGGCTGACTCTTATAAGAAAACACGAAAAAATCAATTTTTATAAAATAAAAATAAGCAAACCATCTAAAGATAAGTAATTGACGATTATCTCATTAGGGTGAAACTAAGAAACCCCAGAACATTCAAAATTTTATTACATGGCACATGGGGGGACAGGGCCGGGAGGGCGTTTTGCCCGCGGGGGCGTTTTGCTCCACTCTACCCTAATTATGTATTGGGGTATGTCAGACCCCACCTCACCTAAAACGTTACAATGCTTCACCTCACCTCCAAAGGGTTAACATTATAATAATAATAATAATAATAATAATTATTATTATTATAATAATAATAATAATAATTATTATTATTATTATTATTATTATTATTATTATTATTATTATTATTATTATTATTTTGCAAATACTTTATCGAGGTACTCCTCCAGCGGCCCTGTTGGATTGGGTGCCACGTCAGTTAAGATCCCCATCATAATCCATGTACTGACCGACTTGGGGAGCGTACAAGTCATGTACTAGGGGACTGCGGGTATACCCGTACCCGCGGGTTTAGGGCCTACCCGTACCCGACCCGTACCCGCGGACCACCTGACGGGTCGAGTCTGGTACGGGTAGGGTCATCACGGGTACGGGTATACCCGGTTTTACACGTGCCGACGTGAAGTTTTGGGGTTACAATGTCACCATTTGTCACAATAATTATTGTTACAATTGTCACCAAGTTTCTTTGATTGATTGAATGATTGATCATTCTCTCTCTCTCTTCAACCGTCCTCGATACGAGGGTTGGTCGCATTGTAGACGATTCTTCTCCATCCTCTCCTGTCCTCGGTTTCTCGCAGCAACCGTTCCGTTGATAATTCCAACCATTCGCCCACATTGTCCATCCATCTCTTTCTTGGTTTCCCTCTTGCTCTTGCTCCCGGTACCGTTCCTTGCATAATTTCTTTCTCTAGACATTCACCTTGTTTCCTCATTATATGCCCAAAGTAAGACATCTTTCTTCTTTTTATTGATTCCAGTAAATTCCTTTCGACTCCCGCCGTCTCTAACACCCATTCATTTGTTTTTTCTCTATCCATGATATACCCAGTATTTTTCGTATGCATTTCATTTCAAATGCTTTTATTCTCTCCTCATCCCTCTTTTTGATTGTCCAGCTCTCACAGCCATACGTCATAACTGGCCATATAAGTGTCCTCATTAATTTAATCTTTGTGTTAATTTTTATGTTATGGCTTTTCCACAGTTTCATCAGATCTACTCCTATTCCAAGTCCTCTTGCAGTTCTTATTCTCCCTGCTGCAATCCACGTCTTCTGTTATGAGTGATCCTAAGTACACGAAGGTTTCCACTTGTTCTATCATACTGTCTTGTACTTTGATGTTGCATTGATTCCCATTTAGTGCCATACACTTTGTTTTACCTATGTTGATCTCTAAGCCCTTTTTTCGCCCTTCCCTGTCCAATCGAGTCACCAGATCCTGTAGTTCCATTTCTGTGCTTGCCATTAACACTATGTCATCTGCATATCGTAGATTTGTTATCCTTCTTCCTCCAACTTGAATGCCTCCTTTGTATCCTCTCAGTGCCTCTCTCAAGACCATCTCTGAAAGTATGTTGAACAATGTTGGCGAGATCACACATCCCTGTCTGACTCCCCTTTTAATTCTAAACTCACTTGACAGTGTCCCTGCAATTTTTACCTTTGCCGTCTGTTTTCTATACAGTTCTGTTATCAGGTTGATAATGTGTACTGGGTACCCCATTTCAACCATCGACAACCATAGTTGCTCATGTGATACACAATCAAAAGCCTTTTTGAAATCGACAAAGCACATGTACAGCGGAAGTTGGTGCTCTCTCATCTTTTCCATTATGATTCTAAGATTCGTCACTTGATCCCTTGTTCCTTTGCCACGCCTAAACCCTGCCTGTGCATCTGATAATTCTGATTCCGTACGTCCTCTTATCCTTTCCAAAATGATCTTCAGCATAATTTTACTCGCATGTGAGACCAATGCTATGGTCCTATAATTCCTACATTGTTTCATATCCCCATTTTTTGGAATGGGTATGAATATAGACTTCGTCCAATCCTCTGGCCATTCCCCCGTTTCCCATACCTCCACACATATCCTATGCATTCTGTCTATTGCCGTTTCTCCCGCGAACTTGAATAACTCCGCTGGTACCTCATCCGGCCCCGCACTTTTCCTTCTTGCTGATCCATTTATCGCACGTTCTACCTCTGATCTCAGAGGTGCAGGTTCCTTTGCGTGTTCCCCCATTATTTTATATGCATCTTCCCCATCATACAACTCCTCACAGTACTCCTTCCATCTTTCGGCAACTTCTCCTTTATTTGTAATCTCTTCATCTGTTTTTGACTTTACACAAATCAGCTGCGGTCTGAACTTCCCTGTAAGATTCCTTACAGTTTGGTAGACCCTTCTTATATCCCCCCTTTTATTGGATTCCTCCAGATCCTCGCACATGTCCTCAATTTGTTGTCGTTTATCTTCTCTTATTCTCTTCTGTACTTCTCCTTTAAGTGCCCTGTATTTCTCTTTATCTCTGTTCCTTGCATCCCTTTTTTCTGCAATTAATTCATACGTTTCATTAGTTATCCAAGGTTTACATTTCTGTTTCTTTTTATACCCAATGGTTGCCTCAGCCACATCAAGTAATATTGTTTTTGTATCTTCCCATAGTTCATCAGGTTTCCTTTCTTCTTCCCACCTCCCCAATTCTTCAAATCTATTAGTGACCTCCACATTGTACTCTTCTGCCTTATGACCGTACAGCTCCTCTATATTTAACCTTTTTACCTGTTCCCCATTCTTCTTTTTTATAAGTTTGATCTTCAACTTTGCTATTAACAAATTGTGATCCGAGTCACAATCCGCTCCTGGATATACCCTGCAATTTCTAATGCTGCCTGCCCACTTCTGTGCAATCGCAATATAATCTATCTGGTTTCTGGTATTCCCATCCGGTGATGTCCAAGTATACAGTCTCCTTGGATGATGTTCGAACCATGTGTTGCATAACCTTAGTTCATTGTCCAAACAAAATTCAACCAGTCTTTCACCCGCTTCATTTCCTGATCCCAAACCTCCTCTTCCCACTATTGCTGGATATTTATCTGTCATTTGTTTCCCAACCTTTGCATTAAAATCTCCGAACACTAACAAGATGTCTCTTTTTGTCTCTCAAGCGACCAGTGTTCACAGAAGTAGTGTCAAAGCTCATGACTTGAACTTTTTCAGTCAACTTCCATGCTTCCAGCAGATCATAAATAAACTTGGCTTCATTAAGTCCTCTTCCAGAGGCCAACTTTAGAATTCCTAACAGGTTATCTTTGTCACCTTCAGAAACCAGCACTGATAAGCGGTTAAGTGCTTTCAAAAATCTCGGAAAGCAGTTTACCAACCCTGTTAACCACCAAGGGACAATCTGGTATTATAGATTCGCCTATTACGGAATCAACATGTTCATTTTTAGCTTTGTATGTATGTATGTATGTATGTATTTATTTATGTATGTATTTATATATATATATATATAATATCTGTACATATACATAATGGTACTTTCTTTATCATCTTTTCTACCTCCTCATAGAAAAAATTGACATCCTCCTCTGCATTAGTTGTCGTAGGCGCATACACCTGTATAATACTGATGTTCCTTGGTTTAGCCTTAACCCTAACCATCAGCATTCTGTCATTCCCAGTTCGATAATCCTCTATACTTTCTCCTATCTTCTTGCTTATCCATATCGCCACTCCCCTCTGACCTCTGTGTTCCCCACCTGAGTAAATTATTGTATGACCATCACTAGTTGTGAAGTGTCCTTGTCCTTCCCAACGTACTTCTGCCAAACCACAGATGTCCACTTTATTCCTTATTAATTCCTCACCCAGTACCTGCAGTGCCCTGCACCTTCCCTAGTTGAAGCATGCTTCTCACATTCCACGTTCCTATCCTTAAATAATGTTTTCCTTAGTTGTACTATTGATTAGTACATCACCTATAATAGAGAATATCGGTACACAATGAAGCATGACCGAGTCTGCAACGTACTATTAACAGTTACTTAGTGTTCAAGGTGACAGCATGTAGACGACGGAGATAAAATGTATAATGCAATTGAGACAGCATAACAGCTGTATGTAAAAGGTTCCATAAGTTGACTGCCTATTATTATTATTACAACTACAACTGGTGCTGCTGCTGCTGCTGCTACTACTACTACTACTACTACTACTACTACTACTACTACTACTACTACTACTACTACTACTACTACTACTACTACTACTGCTGCATTGCTGCAGCTATTATAATAATAATTATTATTATTATTCACTACTACTACTACTACTACTACTACTACTACTACTACTACTACTACTACTACTGCTGCTGCCGCCGCCACCCTACCGCCACCACCACCACCACCACCACCACCACCACCACCGCTACTACTACTGCTACTACTACTACTACTACTAATGCCACTACTACTGCTATTGCCTATTGCTACTACTACTATTACTGCTACTGCTATCATTATTTTCTACTACGACTAGGCCTACTACAACTACTACTACTACTATCATCATCATCATCATCATCATCATCATCATCTGTCTATTTATTATTATCACTCCATGCTGAGTTGTAAGCATGTTGGCCTAGTAGGAATTGGGACTTTGGGAAGGCGTGGTAATGACGTGACGGGTACTGTACGGGTACGGGTATACCCGCGGGTACGGGTAGAGTCGGGTAGTAATTTTGAGTACGGTCGGGTACGGGTACGGGTAGCGGTTCTGTGTTACGGGTACGGGTCGGGTAGCAAAATGCTGTACCCGCAGACCTCTAACATGTACCTGCTAGCCTGAGACTAAAACGAGTCACAATCGGAATCCTCGCGCCCAGAGGCGCCTTGAAGACTGGAAGCGCGCACTAGCCAGAGTAGCTAACCAGGCCAGTGAATGTTCTGCTGTTCATCTTATTGGGCACATCCCGAAATATGCCTCTGTCTTAGTTTAGTTGCGTGCTTCCAGTCACGCAGCGTATCGCACCGGTCTACCGGCGTGACCTCTGTCTCGGATACAACCGGCCGTCGAGCCCTTTGTTCTTCTACTAGTGGCGAACTCCTAGTTCTCCGTTCTAATGCCTCAACTAGGCAGCGTCGCGTTTTCTCTATGGTGGTCCGCTCGACTTCGTTGGAGACACACCTACAGTACTGTCTAGAAACAATGCGAATATGTTTACAAGTTGCTCATTGGCTATCTGATTTATCTTGCCGTGGTTGGGTTGGGAGCGCCTATGAGTAGGGCCCTGGGTTTGTTCAAGGGGCGCTCTACCAGTTCTTGAAATGAACGAATGAATGATGAAATGTGCGTTTGCAAACTACTGCAGTGTTAATCTACAGAAGTTTTCTGTGCCGCACAAAACGTTTCAGGTAGATCAGCTTCTGCACCGGCGCTACCAAGTCCGCAATAGACAGGTTTTTAGTCCGATTCTGTGCAACATCAAAATCCAGGAGGTCAATCAGAGTATGATATCTTCACGAGTTCGGCCTTTGGATGTGAGTGGAAAGCTGCAAATGAAAGGCTAAGCGTAAAAGAGGTGAGATTGACAGATGAGATAGGAGGTTGAGCAAACTGGCAGAGATCATCTAGTAGTTCGTTCCATAGAGTTGAATTATCATGGATTAAGGTAGGCTACAGTTGAGTTTACAGGCCATGCGTGTCATTCTGATATGAGGGACAGACTCCTATATGGTTCCCATTCGAGGAGAAAATAAAATTCAAAATTCTCCTTCAAAGGTGGGCCTTGTTGGTTGCAACTTGCACCACACCGACATTTGTCAAAAGACGTCCAAGTCTCTGGTCATGCGTGACGCGGCATTGTGAGGTTCTTAAAATGTGTTGGCCAATTATTATTCATTCATTCATTACGAAGTATATAGCGCCTCTTCAAGGTTACTACTCAGGAGCGCTCCCGACCACAGCACGGCTGAAAAGAACAGTTTTGAGGCAAGTTTAGAAAGATTCAGAGTGGATTCTGGGATGCAAGCGCAGCATCAAAGGAAGCCCGTTCCAGAGGGAGGGGCCAACCACTGAGAAGGTCTGATTCTGCTTAGTAGCTGTGCGGGCAATAGGGACCATGAGCACGCCCCGCTCAGTAGAGCGGAGAGCGACGACCCGGAGCACCCAAGGTAGGGCAGCAGAGGTCGCGTAGATAGGCAGGGGCTAAGCCCAGCAAGGACCGCCAGACCAAAGCGATGATCCGATACGAGATCTGCTGCAGTAGAGGGAGCCAATGAAGTACATCCAGCATATAACCTGAGACGTGGCCAAATTTGGGAATACGTCCGCAAAGGCGTGCGGCAGAACGCAGGACCCGGTTCAGGCACCCCAACCGACAAGCTAGGAGGCCAACATAGAGTGAGCAACAGTAATCAAGTCGGACAGTGATAAAAAGAGTGGATGAGTGTAGCGGTGGAGTCTGAAGTAAGTGAGCGAGCAACAGTGCGAAACTGGCGTAACTGAAAGTATGAATCACGGCAGAGGCGGTTTATATGTGGGGCAAAGGTTAACTCTTGGTCCAGTGTAACTCCAAGGTCACGGACAACAGAGGAGAAGACAAACTGAGGGAAGTCTGCAGCAATGGTAGAAAGGTCTAGCTTCGCAAGCTGCTGCCGAGTGCCCAGCCAGATAAATTGGGTTTTAGATGGGTTGAGGCGCAGGCGGTTCGATGACATCCAGGCCTCCAGGGCCAGGCTCATTGCTCAAACAGTAGTAGCAAGGCAGTGCAGGTAGGCCTGAACGTCATCAGCATACAGGTGACCTAGCACAGCAGAAGCTGTAAGTAGGGAACAAATTTCAGAGGTGTAAATGATGTAAAGAAGGGGACCCAGCACCGAGCCCTGCGGAAGGCCGTAGGGGCAGGGACCCATGAGGACCTGGAGGGCCCATGGATCACACAGAAAGAGCGATCACTGAGGAATGAACCCAGCCAACTAAGGAAGTTACCAGACAGGCCAAATGAAATTTGTAGCTTATATGCTTATAAGTGTCCTGCTGCAAGCATACATGTGTATGAATACGTACATAGTGACATAGGCCTACGTAAACATAACATAACATAACATAACAAGGGTTTTAAGTGGTTCAGAAGACGTTTAGTCTGTGTTAGAACCACTGTAATTAACCTGGAACATGATTAATAGCCCAATTTTCCTAGCTTCTTCTTAAAAGCTGTGATAGTGTCCACTGAGACAGTACTATCATCCAAACTATTCCACAAATCTACAACTCTTGCACTGAAGCATTTCTGCCCTAATGTCCCTTTTGGTTTCTTAAATAATTTACACCTATGTCCCCGAGTTGCCTTGTTTGGTGCTAATTCAAAAAACTTCTCCTTCTGCACTGCCTCCTTCCAGTAATAATCTTGTAGGCTTCAATTAGGTCTCCTCTGCTCCTCCTTCTCTCCAATGTCGTTAGTCCACACCTTTTCAACCTTTCTTCATATCCCAAATCCTTGTAGCCCCGAATCATTTTGTAGCTCTTCTTTGCACCTTCTCCAGCTTTTCCATGTCCTGTTTCAGGTAAGGACTCCACACCTGGATGCAGTAGGCCCTATTCCAACTGTGGCCTAACCAGTGATTTGTATAGCCTCAATATTGTATCCTTATCTCGGGTGACTATTGTCCTTCTTATCATGCCTAAAGTAGAGTTAGCCTTTTTTGATGCTTCAGCACATTGCCTTGAGGGTTTTGCGCTCTTGTGCATAATCACTCCCAAGTCCCTTTCTTCCTCACTCACTTTCAACACCATACCCCCCCATTTCATATGAAAACTCGCTGTTTCTCTTCCCCATATGCATCACTGAGCACTTTTCCACATTAAAGAGCATCTGCCAGTCCTCAGAGTCCTGTGACCATCTGAACATTCTTCTTAGATCTTCCCGTAGTATCTCCGCTTCTTTTTTCGTTTCCCACTGCTCTATAGTATCACATAGTTTGGTATCATCTGCAAATTTAGAAATTTTAGATAAAATCCCATCATTTATGTCATTAATAAAAAGTACGAACAGCAATGGCCCAAGCACTGATCCTTGTGGCACTCCACTTAGCACTGTCGTCCAGCTAGAATGTTTGTCACCTATGCCCACCTTTTGTTCTCTTCCTGATAGCCAGCTTTGAATCCATGCTAGTACCTGCCCTCTAATCCCACCTGCTTGCAACTTCTTGGCCAGTCTTTTATGAGGTACTTTGTCAAATGCCTTGGCAAAATCTAAGTAAATTACATCTACAGGCTTTCCCTCATCTATCCTCTCATAGACTTCCTCAAAGAATTCCAAAAGATTTGTCAAACACGAGCGACCTCTAGTAAATCCCTGTTGACTGCCCTTAATAATATTATGCTCATTAAAGTGTTCCACTATATTATCCTTAACAATTCTCTCCATGTAAGTACGTAGTACATATACTGTAACACATACATTACGTATACATGCATGCACGCAATGCCACGCATACATACCTATAGCATATATTATTATAGGCATCTCTTAGAAAATTCAAAGTGATGATGAGGTGCAGCTCAATGATCCTTCGACCGCGGTAGTACGGTACCACGTTTCCGAGTTCCTATAGAGCCTAGAGGCGCATTTACACTGCGCAAGTGCGTTACTTTTAATCGTTGTTGCTGTGAATTTGGATGAACAGTAGCCAAAATTGGCTAAGACTTTGATTAATTTCCTTCTAATTAGACGCGTGTGCAATAACACTAATTTGTAAATAATAATATATTTCTGAGCAGACTAAACAAAATAGCGCGTCAGGATGCCCTGCTGGTTCTCAGAACCTCGCTCGGTAGGCGACAGTGGCGACTCCCAAATTAATCCACACTCTGAGAAGCGCTCACCCAGGCCTGGCAGCATGTGATCAAATCCTGAAGTAGGGTCTGCAGAACATCCTGAACATAGATTTCAGACACGCAATGACAATCACCGCATAAGCTAGGTGACAGTAAGGTGCTATTTCTGGCATAATCATCATCGTCAGCAGCAGCAGCAGTAGTAGTAGAAGTAATTAATTGAGTTTGATGTTGCAAATGTCAGACGCTATAATAATCACATAACTATTGAGAATAGTTGTGACCTTGATTCAATAATTTCGTTCACAGGTCAGTCAGGCTTTCGCGTTGCAAGGTTATGCTGCAGTAGACCTAAAGTTTTATTAAAGTATTCAATCAATCAATCATTTATTTCTGTAACATCAGAAGAGAACAAGAAAAACATGAAACAATAAGGCATCGATTTGAAATGTACTGGCTACTTGAGGCCCAGAAGGGATCATGGATCCCGCTAAATAGGGACACCTATTCATTGTATAATATAGGCCTACTATAACTCGGTCGAAAGTAACATTTTTCTTGTTTACTAAATCGCCTCTGTTTCAATTCCTTAGAAACATAGGCGTAGGAGGCGGGGGTCAGGGGGGGCAAATGCCCCCCCAAATTTCGGGAATTGCTGTTTTTCGGGCAAGAAGTGCCAGGGTAAATGCTGAACAAACAATTAGAAGTTCAGCAATCGGTAGCACACAGCGCGATCTGCCAGCTCCAACTTGCCCGAATCGGAATACTTAGCTACTAGCTCGCAAACCACCATAATATTTACAGCTTTATTCATTGGTGTAGGCTACTGAATAATTAGCCAATCACTTATAGCATCCAACATGTTGGCTCGGGTGCTGCCCGAATCCCCAAAACCCGAATCCCCGAAACGAATTTCGGCCGGATCCCCAAACTGATTTTCTAAGTCCGACCCGAATATAATTAACAAATAAACATGTGAATATCGATGTACATCAAGGTCATGTTAGGTTTATGTCCTGTTTGCAATTGAAACTGTGAATAGCTGTTTGGAGTTCGGCCGCTTTCTGTTTTCGGGAAATCGGGCTTTTGTGTAGCATATATTTTCAGCGTTTTCACGGATTCGGGTTTCGGGGATTCGGGTTGACCTCTGTTGGCTCGGTAGGCTACCGACTTAATAAAAAAATTAAATTCAAGTTGCTGCACTCCACTTTTCAGCGTGCAATTCCGAAAGTAAGTTAATTTTGAGTGCAGAAATTTCAGATCGTTCCAAAGATGGTTCAGATATAGTTTCAGAACGATCGTTGAGATCGTTTAGAACGATCGTTGAGATCGTTTAGAACGATCGTTCAGTGGACTTCGGAGGAGGAAAACATTATCTGCAAAGCACCATAGGTAGAAATTCACGGCAAAAAAGTTCAAAATTCACGGTAGCATTTAGTAAAGACTATGGCAAAAATCACGGTAAATTCAGGGCATGAAAAAGGCTTAAAAAAGGCTTTAAAAGGCATTTTTTGCTATGATCCGACCAAGCAATCACGTAAATAAGAAAGAAACGAACGCTTCGCTATGTATTAATGTCAGTATAAACGTCCTGCTTCAATTCCTTCAAATCATGCTTGTATTTACCAAGATCTAATCGATGTAGGCCTAATCATATTAATAATTATAACATAGATCAAGCAGCGACGCGCTGTTGCCGTGTATTGTCACGCTAGGCCTACGCCTAAGTGTCAGTCAACGTTTGGCTCATAGTTTCTGCAATTGTAGACACACGTAGCGCCAAGTTCTCGTATGTAAAACTGCGACGGTGCCGACGCATATGTCAAAAATTTTTCAGAAAATCAAGGCAATTCACGGCATTTGGGGAAAATCACGGCAAGTGCCTAAAATCACGGACTTCACGGCTTCCATGACTTCGTGAATTTCTACTATAGGCCTCTCCCTAACCATGGATCAAGATAGGCTCAATGATCGTTTGATTATCAACATTGAACGTGCAACTAGGGCCTATAGGCCTAGGCTACAACTGGGGTCAACTGCAGATGAAAGACATTATTGAGACTTGTTAGACGCGAGAACAGAAACTCTATCGTGTTCTAGAGAGACGTGAGCGACTATAAATGCAAGACACCAGTTATTCGTTATTTATATTTTTCGGGCAAAAATAAAATCTTGCCCCCCTACCACTGAAATTCCCCCTACGCCTATGCTTAGAAAAACATGTTTTCAGCCTATGTGTGCGTCTCGTCAAAATCGCTATTCAATTCCATGTCATACTATTTCTTCTGCCGAAAATCTGTTATTTACTCTTTAAAGAATATGGCATCCAGCATACTCATATGGCATCCAGCATACTTAATACTTATACCAAATGTAATTGCACAGTGAACACAAGGAAAGCAACATCGAGAAATAAACCTTGTTATTATAAAAAAATCCTAAAAATATGTTTTTGGCCAAAATAAATTATGGCCACTGCCTCAACACTGCAAATTTTTCGTGGTCGAAATAGGCCTAAGCAGTCAAATGTGCGCAACCAAATATTTCTACTGTTCACATACAATGGGGCCGTCGAAATAGAAGAACAGATGCAAATTTAATGCAGCACTGTGTGTCAGTGAATCAAGGTCACTCTTCACAGTTTCTAAGATCTGCAGTCAACGGAGTCTGACCTGTGCTGTACTTGTGAAAGTTGGTAAAACAAGGTGTAATAGGGCCAAAGAGAACCCACAGAAGCTGCACTTTATTTTGGAGTGCTTGTTGTTGCTGCAGAGTAGACAACGTGGAAAGGTTGACATGCATTCCGGTATACATACAGACATCAGTCGAATTTCATTCGGCACACCAGTTGGTTTCTGTGGGAGTTATGTGTTATGCCTCATGTTTTCCACGGTGCGTAAGATGTGACATCCCGCAGTCACCACTGATTATCTTCAGATATGAAATTTGAAAGATACTCTTCCCTTCCCAGACCTGGTTATTAAAAACGAATTAAATGTGTGATAGTAGGCCTAATGTTTCTATGCCCATTAGACTCTAAATGTCTATATGTTGGTTGACAATTGACATTACGTTGCCACTGCCATTTAAAGGATTAAGCTAGGCCCTACTAGACAATAACGGAAGTAGGCCTACATGAAAGTTTATAAATCAATAATAGAGTCACTGGAAGTCTGTCTACAAATTCTCTCAGAATTCAAAGTTA
>JACEVL010003161.1:0-15436 GCA_020284085.1 Aporrectodea caliginosa
GACTAGGGCAGCTGTTCTGTACGCAATCCGCTGCTCAGAGGGGAGCCAGTGGAGAACGTCGAGTATTTGTGTAACATTAGCTAACACGAGGTGTACATTGGATAACATCAGATTTATTGTACACATTAAAATATTCTAAGACTCGTAACTTAATGTTATGCATAGGGATTCCTGCCGCGGGCTGTTCTTTACAGTTCGCTTCTGAAGGTCATCTATACAACGGTTGTGCTGTGAACCTAATTGCGGATGGATGCAATGCCTGTCTGGTTGCGAATCGAACTCTAGCACTCTGCGTGAGAAAGTTATCAGATGAATAACTTTAAATAATAAATTGTGAAGAGTAAGCTGGACAATTTTGGGATTTAAACTCTAGATTAAAGAAACTCGTTGAAACACAACAGCAATTTCTTCCTTTTCGATAATTGATTTACAAGGCCAGTTTATCCCGGAAAGAAATAATGTGAGACCTCAAATTTTAGGACAGCAGACTTGTTGCATTGGCATTACTGAGCCATCTAGACTTTAGTGAAATATTCACTCTTGTACAATGTGTGCATCCGTGAAATCTGGCTGCTGGCTATTATTCAGTGACATCTGTTGATCGAATATCGAGGTCTGTATTTCTCTATAATTCTAACTGTGTATTTTCTCTATACTACAATATTTGTCAAATAAGTTTCGGGCGCGATGGGTATCGGTGATTGTGACAATTACAACCTTCAGCTCAGTTTCTCTACTGATGTCCATAAACAACAGGATTGTCATTCAACAGAGGATAGACGGTAGTTACTTGATTTGGCATGTTCACCGAACTCGTATAATAAGATCTTGACATTTAGAATGGTTGCAACGTAATAAATACTGACACTCCTGGCAGCTCTGCTACCACCCGTCATACATCAGTTCAACTGTTACCCTAACGGAGCGTTGAATTGACTAACCATTTAAGGACAATGAAATTTCGGGTTAAAATTAGACTTTATAATTTTTTTCTCATACTAATCATCTAAATAATATAATAGTAATAATTTTTATAACTAACTCATGCCCTACAATGTATTTAGAAATTATAAATTATAATTTTACTCTTTGTGTAAGCCGTTCAAAGGAGAAGACGGAAATTTATCTAATATGCTGCCGGTTGTGAAATATACCCATATAGGCAGCACAAATGTATGCATGGGTCAAGTTACTGAAGAAAGCGCTTTGTAAATATTTTCAGAACTTGCCTAAGACCATTTCAAACTTGTTACCGCCGGGGTTGTTGTACGTCAAGGTGACTTGGTTCGAATCCACCTCAAGCCGCCGCGTAGGGACCCTGGGCAAGTCCTTCACTCGCAATTGCTCATGCGCTTTGGCGTGAAACTCCGATTCAGCGTCCGCGCAGTAGTCGGGAGCGCCTATGAGTAGAAATCTGGTAGGGGCGCTATAACAAGTGTTCAAATACAATACAATACAATACAATAACTTCGACAATTGTGCTCAGCGAAATTAAGAACATCGCGAGACGATTTTCTGTAACGACGTTCCTGCCCCGAAAGTTAATTTCAACAGACTTGCATACGAGACATCAAACTTCGAGACCGAGACCGAGACTGAGACAATGGGGTCTGAGACCGAGACCGAGACGAGACTCAAGGTCCGAGACAGTTCAAGACAGTTCAAAACTAGTGAAATGCACATTGGACCCAAATCCCGAAACAATTTTTCTCTCAACTTTTGAAGCCTTATGTATACAAGTCATGAAATCAGTCGATCAACTGAATTGTGTAAACTATAAAGAAATTAAATATTTCAGCCATTCTGAAATCTACTAAATGATTCTAAAATTTAAACCAACACAATTCCATATATTAGCGTCATAAGTCATATCATTCACCTTACGAAACTAGTCCTAGATGATATGGCAAGCGTTTTGCTTATGTTGGCTTTATACTAGCGGCCATTTATTTTGTTTTTCAATTATTTCAAATTGCTTGAATGCATATTTCACTATTTCAGGTTCTTCGTTAGACATTATAAGATATTTGCACTGATGGCAATAAAATTGAAATAAAGCAATAAAGTACAAACTTAAAACTGCTGTGTTCAATATCTGTTAATACGCGCGTTTCTAAAGTTCTGGGTTTGTTTAGTTGTCCGTTCGGCACAGGAGAATTTTATAGCGCGATACAGTCAGAAGTTGAGAACTAAAGACAGTTTGCGCTAGAACAATGGAAACCGCTTCTGCAAGAGAACAAGACTTTCGCTCCGAGACAGTTTCAACAAAGTCAAGAAATGACCTCGAGACAGTGGGGTCCGAAACCGAGACATCGAAAAACCTATCTCGAGACGTCTCGAGACCGAGACAGTGTCTCGAGACAATCCAAGTCTGGATTTCAAACTTGAAGAGGATTTCGGCTTAATTTCCAGGTAATAAGAATTCAGCCTCAGGACTCCTGAACATTTTGAAGATCAATTGCATGGTGAGATTACATGAAGAGTGAGTCCATAATATGCTAGTGTTATAATAGACTTTTAAGTGTAATCACTGTATACAATGTAATGCATATATGCGCTTGTTAAATGCAAATAAAGGCTACTTACTTACTTTAAAAAATCAAACCTGACGTATACTTCGACACTTTTAAAAAATTGCCGAACCAGGTCCAAATCTGACATTGGCTGCATCGAAAAAGTACGACAATGGACAAATAGCAAACACATGATTTATTAGGAACTTAGAAAGTCGAAAATGACATAGGCCTACAACATCAAGTTGTTCGTATAATCTGAGAATCAGCTAACGCATTGAAATAACCGCCATCTGAGTTTGTAGCCTACTTACAAACTTTTGAGACATTCAAACTTCTTGAGCTGTAGTCACACCTCTACAAGTAAAATTAAAAATTCAATTGTTATATATATGACATTTACCTATGCATATACAAAACTTATCACAGATGATATTTGAAAATGACCCCTTACAATAGTTCAGAGTTGCACTGGTAGCGTGAAATGTTATGCACCATACAGGATATAATAGATAGACTTTTAGAATAGAACGAAATAAGGGTCTTTTAGTGGGAGACGTACAATATGCGACCATATAATTATGTGTTCGTCACGGTTTAATAAAACGTATGGTCAGAGATTCAGTGCTGCCTGTGCATGACATCAAGCGCTCTGGATCATCGCTCGTGCACCGTTCAATCTCGAATCAGTTGCCAATCCCAAATCGATCAGCCACCGATTGTAGAATGCGTTGGATCCAAAGGATTAGTCATAATATGTACTCCGCATGCATTGTACCACCATCCTCCTTTTCCGACGTTAAAACAGCAGTTTTTAATCGGAGACCTATCATTATCCGAGTCCCATGTCGTGAAATTCATACCGTTCTGAAAACCTGCAGGATTCGGATACTCGAACAGATTTCCGGCGTCTCCGGCGTATCCGCTGACGTGGATCGTGTACCATTTCGATTCGCGATCGATCTAGAAACTATTGAATTCGGCGGTGAACCAGGACTCGTTCTGAATAGATTTGAACTCGAAGCGCATTTTGTACTGCCCGTTTTTATTCACCTGGGTGAGCTTTTCAAGGCCGAGCCATAACTCCCCAGTCGGGTGACCGAAACCGTTCCGATAATTGATCCAGGTCCCGTTGAATGGGACACTTCCATCGATACGATAAAGAAAGACGATCCAACGATTGACGGAAATGACTGGAATAGGCTGAGGGAAGGTTGGAACGGAAATGGTCGTCTGAACAGACTGCGCCACAAAAGCTGAAACCATCAACCCATGCAGTCAATACCAGTGTGATTCTCGTTAACGATAACGATAACGAAAATGTTCGTTAACGAAAATAAAATGATTTCGTTAACGATAACTATAACTATAACTAAAAATATCATTAACTATAACTATAACTATAACGAAAATAACACTAACGAAAATTCATCTTTATTTTCGTTAATGCAAAAAATAAAAATAGGAAGTGCAATATGGATGATTCGATATAAATGAGAACGAAAAAATGCGATATTTTTATTATGCAATTTGTCAGTTAGGCCTACTTTGATAACTCGTGTATTCATGAAGCTGATTGCACCCATGCTTCAAAGGCTTTCAAAGCTCTGAGCAAATTGTGAAACAGCGTGTTAATACGGACTATTTTGCTCATAGCCTTAATTATTGTAACTATATTATAAGTAGTAACTAAAATTAACTAAAATAAAAATCCATTAACTATAACTATAACTATAACTAAAAAATAATACTAACTATAACTATAACTATAACTAAAATAAAAACCATTAACTATAACTGTAACTATAACTAAAATAAAATCTGTAAGGAGAATCACACTGGTCAATACGCTAAATCATTTATTTTATATTCATCTAAAAGACTCCGCGTATCATCCAAAGCATTATTAAGGTTACTCTAACAGGGTATAAATTGGATAAACTCGTATAAGCGCCGGGTCTAAATTAAAAGCCGCTTTCTGCTAATAAACGCAGGCCCCTTTTAAGCGATTTTCATAAATGCTCGGTGTTGTTTAGCCGCCGGTGTGGTAAAGACGTGTTGCATAATCATAGCACAGACGTCGGTACCCAGCGTCTATGCTACCATTAAGTGACACGAGTCGACACGACATGACGTTCGAAACTGAGAAAGACAACCAGTTCTGCTTCGGCGTTACAGTCCACAACATTCGTATTAAAAAACACAAACGCGATTTCACCAGAGGGCAGAAAAACAGTATGTGCAAATAAACGCCGGACTCTTTTAACGTCTGTCCTCTAAATGCCGCTGAGAACTAAAAAATGTCTGGCGTTTATGTGAAGTTCTTCCAGAATGTGTATTATATAAGCTTAAACCCCACGTACCACATAATGTTATGTTTCTGCTTCGCGGTATGAGTAGCTATTAAACCCACAGTAATCGATACTACAAAGGCATGGCTACAAGCATTCGGATGTGCATCGCATAGTCGGGTTCGTTGTTGTACCTTGCAGCAAATCAAAACTCTTGAACCTTTCGCCAGATACATTGCCCAAAGTGGAAATGGCAGCCACGAATCTCAGTATTGTACACACTGGTGAACGCGTTCATTGCAGCCTTCTCAAAATCAGTTATTACGGTCATTGGTTGTAATCTAGGCTCAATCTCTGCTAATTTCGTCAACATAGTTGTGTATGTTGCTTCCAGCTTATTAGGTAGTAAAGCAAAGACGCATGGAATATTTATGCCGTTACGTGTTCCGTGAATGGTGTATAACTGAGTGTAACCGGCTGGACTAACCTTAAAGGTGCCGTCTGCAAACCAGACTGGACACCCTGCAAGGAAGTTCAGGTCTGCGTCGGCTGCAAACAGCAGAAAATCAACATCGTGTCGCAGGAAAGGCTGACCGTTACTGGTAGTTCGAAATTCAGGTGGAAGATTGTTATCGACCGGAGGTGGAAGCTGACGATATCTTCAGATGTTACGTTTGATGGTTTCTAATTTCGGTACAGGTGCTTGAGCTGTCGGACACAAATTCCCCATTGCTGACTATACAATAATATTGCTCTGGCTGGTTCTTCTGATTCTTCGGCACGTCGCCTGATGGTTGCTCGAACTCGAGTCTTCTCCACTTGCCCGGTTGACGCTGCGTGTGAATGTTCAGATGGCGGCTTCACTATCTCACCATTTGCTGTATGGCATCGACCTTTAAAAGAACGATCACTGCATCTCCATATCTCCTTCTGTTCTGTCTTCTTTTCCATGGTGTAAAGGTAACCTTGATAGGTTAGCATTCTTTTACCTTTCTCGGACTCAAAAAACTCGACAGCCAGTTTTTAAGACACGCTACTAGCCACAATGTTTCCTGGTTGAATCTTATATGCTATTGGAATGTGTACACAAGTGCTTGCATGCTTCATGAAATTTGTCTTCGTAGCCCCAGCTTTTGATCTTCCTAAGCCTTTGAAGTTGAAAGACATCAAATGTTTGTTTTATGCGGACGGTGTGTTGCACACTTAGATAAACCATTGCGTATTTCTTAATCAGTAAATGCTTGCTTACAGAATACAAATACAAGCGTTAGCATTGGGTGTTTCATGTAGCAAAACTTCAAATGATATAGGCCTACACTATCTACAGCGTTGGCATGGATCGTGGAATTTGTCTTCGTAGCCCCAGCTTTTGATCTTCCTAAGCCTTTGAAGTTGAAAGACATCAAATGCGGACGGTGCGTTGCACACTTAGATAAACCATTGCGTATTTATTAATCAGTAAATGCTTGCTTACAGAATACATAATCTTCATTCGTCTTCCTGGGCCTTTGAAGTTACGAAAGTGAAATGTTGTATGCTGTCGTAATTATGGCGTTGAAAAGAATAATTCGCGACGAACTGTCCGCGACGAATTGTCCGCGACGAATTGTCCGGCGACGAATTGCCCTAGAACCGCTTCCTCAGCCAATCCTCAACAATCCTGCGCTTGAAGTTCGAACTTGGCTGCCTGACAAATATTAAGTAGCGTTTTGAATGTATCACAGAGTAGCTCTTATCGTTCCATATATCAGCCATCCAACACACATCGAGACGACAGTGAACAACCTCCGGACAGCGTTGTTCATAGTTGGAACAATACTGTCCAAATATAAGAATTTGCTAGGAACTGAGTTTGATCCGATGCGGTTGAGGCGAAAGAGATAGAGGAGATGCGAGATTTTCTTGTCAACATCAAATAACTGATTGATTGATAAGGGAAATAAGGCACATTTAGGAGAGAATTATATGAAGAATTGGGTTTTGTCTGTGTAACGATGATGATCAAGGGATGAGGATTCGATTAACTGGATCGGTGGAGTAACACATAATGTTATTAGGTTGCCCTATGACGGGACTTTCATGGATAGCAACAATGCGAAAGTGGGAGAGCGTTGAGGCAATGACTTGTAACTTTGACAGAAAAAAGAGCGAAAAGACAAGTAACACTGGAACCAAAGTATATATATATATAATTATTCGTTTATTTGAAAAAGAGACAGATCTGGGTGGCACACCGCACCCAGCTACATGTCGAAGCATAAACCAGACAAATAAATGAAAAGAGGTAACAGTGTATTGCAGGCTGTCTGTTCTGTTAGTAGTTAAGATTTATGTCTTCAGTCATTTGTGTTCTTGTGAATTGTTTCAATTGCATAATTGTACACTGTAACCGGTTGCGGTTTGTCAACCGGATTGTTGAATAAACGAAAATACTATAAAGAACTCCGTCAGTTATCACGGGCAAAGAGGACTCTAGGAATAAAGTTTTTAACATCCTTTACTGGTAACACAAATGGATGCTGTCTAGGACGAAGGTTGTAACGAGTTTTGGTGAGAGGTGGAAAGAGGCTCCTCAGAACGTGATTGTCATTCGGTATCACATTACTAAGGAGCCTAGCATCGGCTCCAGCCGCTAGCTCCTCCATATTCGGTGACGCTACTGAAAGGCCACTGCTGTGAGCGGCGCTGTATAAGTTACTAATTACATTTGAGGTTCAAGATCACTTGACGTCCCGGCGTGGTTGGCCATGGTTTCTCGGGAAATGCACGCAATAGAATTGTGATTTTTGATTTTTCTTTAGTGAAGGCATTAAAGCTATTTCCCAAAAAAGAGATTTGTCATAATACGTTGTGATTCACAGAAAAATAGTTACACGAAACTTTCTACAGCTTTCCAAGGTCAAATGAACTGTTACAAACCAATCAACGTGTTACTTGATATAGGCCTAACAGATCATGGAATGTAATTACCGTAGAGTTGCAAGCATGTGTCTTCAGGACTTCATGTCCATATATCTGAATGGAAACGATATTTAGAGGTGAACATAGTTGTCTTGTCCGTGTACTGCACGGGTTATCTCTACCTTATAATATAGGCAATATTATTTGTTTTCCGTCATACACGGGTTATCTCTACCTTAAATAGGCGTATTATTTGTTCCCCGTACTACACGGGTTATCTCAACCTTATAATAGGCGTATTATTTGTTCCCCGGGCTAAATATAATAGACGGAAATTCGGCCGTTGTTCTTTTACCTCGTTGAGCTCGGCAATGTTCCACCAATCGCTCGGAATTTTTCGAAGCGAAGTCGCAGCCTTAGGACGAATGGACCTGATTTGCATATTTAGCCCGCATGACGTAAGATTGCATATTTAACCCGCGTGACGTGGACAAATGGCCATACTATGGCCGGTATTGAGATAGCCTCGTTGAAACAGTTGGAAATTTAAAATGTCCATATATCGGCCTTTAATTAAATAAAATTGCGAGCTGAAAATAGTCGCGTTGACCTAGACGTGGCGTAATAATGTTTTGTAAAATTTTGTAAATCGCTAAAGCGTTCCGTTTCGGAGCCTTTAGACTACAGACAAACAAACAAACATACAAACAAACGGAAGGACAACGTAAACAGACTTAGACTTATAGTATAGATACTCCTTTATTGATACATTAAGTTGACAAACCGCAACTTAGTAATGGCGCTATATAAATCTTCAAATAATAACTGATTCTATTCGTATAGCCACGTGTATAGTGCCACTTCAACTGAAACTCCACAGAGGTGTAGGCCTACCTAACATAAAAACACAATGCAACGATCGAGCAGTTTGGTTTAGAACTGTTAACGGAACAATGGCAAATATATAGTTCCAGACATGTTTCTATGCAACCTATATTCTAGAATGATTATGAGACAATTATGGTTAAACGTTGCATTGCGAATCATTACTCAGAACGACGAACAAAAGATGGTACGTTACACCGTGGTGGGACCAAATGTCTTTATTTTCGAAAGAATATAGCTATCATGTCACTCAATGTACATCTATCATGCAGTTCCACGGCCGCCCGCATTTTGGAACAAAAGGGCACTTGCCTCACTAAGTCTTTATTCCAAACGTGAAAATAAAAAACTTAAATTAAAACAGGTTATGCTGCAGTGACACGAAATAGAGTATCCCCACTAAAATTATTTCCACTAAAATTATTGCGTTTAAGATTTTACTGGTGACAATGGTCGGTTATTCGATGCTTTGGACGATTTTAAACTTTGTTGTTGAACTCGCAAACATTTCTTACGCCATGATAGTTCTAGACGTCCGTTTATACCAAGTGCTGGCAGCTCCTTCTGGATCAAAGCTCTGCGCTCTTGATGCACCTTCGGATTCGCTGCCCTTGAACTCCGTCCTCGACTGTGCCTTAAAATGTCAACGATCCTTGTACTGCGAGAACTTCAACTACAACAACGTGAACAGAACATGCGACATATTCTTCGATCGACCCAATTGTTATGGACTTTCTTCGCCGTGTATTCACTACCAGGTCATCAAAATTAAAATCTCTTCTCTATCGATATTAAATAGTCTTCTAGCATAATCTTTCAAAATTTAAGGTAGGCTATGGGCACATAATATGCTTATGATTTATATCAGAAGGTCTTCTCACAATTTTTTAAACTATAAAATTCAACACTTTATCTAAGACCAAAAATAGTATTATATATATATATATATATATATATATATATATATATATATAGGGGGAGGGGTCCATACTGTAGTGGTAATGACTCAGGCATACAGAGCCAGAACAATTTTTTTGAACATTCGCGAAAAAGACAACTTATAACTAACGGCAGTCGATTGCTTGGACAATGACTCTGAAATAGTAATAGTTTTGATATAAAGCACTGTTTAGTATATTTTGACCAAATGTTCTGGCAAACAGAAGAAACTCAGCGGAGCTGTCGTGCTTCATCGCCAGTTCAAATTTAATCTAATCAAATCTGATGACTTCTGAAGAAACGTAATCATTATGCACAAGACCTCAATCGATGATCCGTTGAAATGAAGTCATAGTAGAGAGTCGCATACTCTAGTGGAGAAGTCTGGTCGAAATCAAAACAAACCTAACATGCTTGGCATTGCTTGCCAATGACTTTGAAGCAGTAATATCGATGGACTTCTCTAAGGCTTTTCGATACGGTTCGCCACAGCACCTTGATGTCCAAACTGGGCTCGTTGGACCTCCCGGATGAAATTTATAACTGGCTGGTAAACTACTTTCAAGAAAGAGATCATATTACCAAGCACTTAGGCCTGTTATCGGCTCTTGCAGAGATTAACGCCAGTGTCGTTCAAGGATCCGGGATAGGCCCAGGGTCCTACATCGTCGGCGCTTCAGATCTCCACCCACTGCACAACTTCAATGTCATGCTCAAATACGCTGACGATACGTACCTGCTCGTCGGTTCAAACAACATAGCAACCGCCGCAGCAGAGTTTCATCACATATCTAGGGCCTACAAGGCCCTACATGGGCAGAAGACAACAATCTCCGCCTCAATCCATCTAAGACGCATGAGCTAATCATCTTCAGGAACGGAAGGAGCTGCACAGCTTATCCTCCTCGGATAGTACCCGGTGCAGAGCGAGTCAACTCCATCCGGGTACTGTGACCATCAGCTCTGACCTCAGCATGACTCCACATCGTCCTGCGTGTCGTCTATGTACGCTCTCCAAGTCCTGCGATCTCACGGCCTCTCCCCTCCCGCCATCCATGTGGTCGCAAGAATGGCCACAGTTGCATCCTTGATGTATGCATCGCCGGCTTGGTGGGGGTTTACCCAGGCACACGACCGGGCCAAGATCGAGAAACTTCTGGACAGGCTAAAGCGAAACGGGTTTCTTCCTCCAACCGCCTCTGCAGCGGAGCAATTGGCCGTCGCGGCCGATGATTCCCTGTTCAAGGCCATAACATCTGACCCGAACCACGTGCTAAGAAGATTTCTTCCCGAGTCTCGAAGTCACAGATACAACCTACGAACACGGGCCCATGAGTACAAACTACCACCGAAGGACAATAGAAATTTTCTATCACGACTCCTGTACAAGAACATGTATTGACAATATTGAATAACACCTGGGCGGGATTGACTGTTTGACTAATGGCTTGTCGACCTAGAACTAACCGAACTCTACCACGTCATTATCTGTTTCAGTTTGCGGTTTTGTCAACCTGAATTTCTATTAAACGAATATTTGATGATGATGCATACATGTATACGACTATACGTACATATACATATATCGTGTTCATACGATAAATACTTGCACGATTGGACAATTCTAGAGCAATATTTGTCGCTCTTGCCCGTTTTCACCATTTTTGCAAAAGCCGGTTTGCGTGCACCAAAGCCCAACTGGATCATGTTCCTCGGATCTGCGTCTGTATCATCGTGCTCATGACGAAAAGTTGTGTAAACAGTAAGCAGAGATTGCTAAAATACCACGTATAGTCGTCGTTAAGGCTGAAATGTTGTTTGTTTTTAAAGATTTTGAGAGAAAAATATGAGGCATTTGATTTTAACAAATTCGACTACTTAGTAATATAGCTATAAATTGTAGCAAAGTGCAGCAATATTATTAAGGGGTGTCCATAGTATCCAGCGAGATGGCCGGTAGGAAATGATTAGTCGTGGAACGAGCCATTGTTTGATAACTGTGGTTACATGAGCCATTGATGGTAAAGCGATCTATCAGCTGAAACCCAAGCATGACGACAACAATTAAGCAAGATATGTGATCAGTGAGAAGAGCAATCAATTAATTGACCGTGAAGGCATAGTTAGCCATCACGTCACTATGGCGACAGCGGAGGCGATATCATCTACGCCTCCCCGACCTGGTGGGAATTTACCAGCAGAAATAACACGGATAGGATTGATCGCCTGCTCAATCGAATGATCCGTTGTGGTTCCCTGCCTCAGACTGCTGCAGGTGTAACTCACTTGACTGAGGCATCTGAAGATAGACTCTTGAAAAAAAATTGTTTCGGGTTAACGACACTTTTTCATATCGAAGATGATTAGTGTCGGAGGCAGAAAGCAACCTCGTACTCCACGTTTAAATTGCGACCGAGCCACCCGCAGTAAAGATCCGAGAAATTAATCTCTGATAAACCGACCCGACCGGGAAGCGAACCCGGGGCGCCGGCGTGACGAGCGGGCAACCAGCCCACTCGGCCACTCAGGATCTCTGAAGACTCTGAAGACTCTTGAAGGCCATCAGCACGGACATTAACCATGCCCTTCATTGTTTGTTCCCCCCCCGCAGTACTGGTCATAACCAGTGTGCGACCGTACGTTATCTGCCGGAATCACGTACGCGTACTGTACGTAGCCTATGTTATCAAAAACAATAACATATACGCGTACGTTGAAAATGTCATTGCAGTTGCACTGGTTGCAGAATGAACGAAATACATAAATTTTATGGAAAAATCGGTGTACAAAACTGTACATCCATGCAAATGATCGTGTTTTGGACTAAATAAATTATGTGGATCATCACTAGACAGCTGTGAGTGGAATAATTATAATGAGTGTGGTTGTGCAAATAGTAGCAGTGATTCCAGTAGCACCGAGTCCGATACTGAACAGATGAGTGATGCACACGAGAGAATAAATTGATATTAACGATGCACTATGTCGTGTCGAATCTAATAATTTACAAAGCGCCTCTCGAAGAATAACTATTCATTGGCGCGCTCAGCCCGGAAGCCCCGGGGGAAAAGAAACGCCTTTAAAGAGCGAGAGACCGAAGAGGAAAATATCAGCCAAGTTTATCCCTTAGTGAAAGGGAAGGTCAATCCAACTGACCCACCTCAGCAAACGACCGGTGTTGGGTCATAGCAGTCCTATTCCTAGGAACAAAGAGATCAAGCCGATCTGAGGATGCAAATAACGGCTTTCGTTATCTGGACGGAGACATAGAAAGAAATGCTGAATATCCCATAAAATTATACAAAGGGCAGACGAGTGAATAAGTAAGTAAGCAAGTATATTCTTCATTAACCAATTGCTAATCGCGCTTTGGTGCACAGACATCTTATAAACGCAGCTAAAGTATATAGCATCCTGACAATAAACGTTTTTCGCATCAAGTAAGTTAGTTAGTAAGAAAGTAAGTGAGGATATCCCTTAATATACCAACTGCCAACCAAACCAAGAGAGCACTTACCCCACTAAGTCTTTATTCCAAACTTTAAAAACAAAAAAACTTTTATCAATCCTATGAAATTAAACAGGTTATGTCGGCATCTGGTTTGCTTGCTAACCAACCTATAGGATTATACAAACAAGGCTATCATTTCGCTAGCTTCAAAGTGATCTGTGGCTTTGCTTTATATAGATGTACTTTTAATAAACACAGCAATGAAACTTCGTCGAGTATTTGGCAAATGCATGTGGAGCTTCGTGACAGTGAAGAAGAAGAGAAGAGTGTACGTTTAAAGCATTGACTTTTACTTGCGACATTTAAACTGTGCTCCATTACTAAAATTATGTAATCGCAAATCTATAATAATAAAATTCACCAGGGGCTCCCGGCCTGACAAGACAAGCATTCACAACCTAGTGATGATATGAGAACAGTTTCAACCTAGTGATGATGTGAGAACAGTTTCAACCCTGTGATGATATGATAGCAGTTTCAATCTAGTTATGATATATGAGAGCAGCTTCAACGCCTTCAAGTAGTGGTGATAATTATGAGAGCAGTTTCAATCTAGTGCTGATATGAGAGCAGTTTCAACCTAGTAATGATATGAGAGTAGTTTCAACCTAGTGATGATATGAGAACAGTTTCACCCTTGTGACATAGGAGCAGTTTCAAGTAGTGATGATATAAGAGAGGTTTCAAATTAGTGATGATGTAAGAGCAATTTCAAGTAGTGATGATATGAGAGTGTTTCATCCTACCGAATGTTTAAGGCCATATTCAACCTACTGTATTGTTAAGTCCAGTTTGCCCTAGTACAGGTATGAGCGCGCAGACATACTCACACATACAAAGACACAAACAAAGACAAAGACCACATACAAAGACATATAAAGACACATCAAAAGACAAATACTAGTTTGATAATTATTTAATACTTTAATTATATTTTAATTGCAAGTCGTACTGTGCGCGGCTTTTTGGACGCGATTGGCGCGGCCTATTTGAGAGTTCTATGCTGAACAAAATTATTCTTTGTAGGAATTTTAAGAACAATTTTATTTTAATTGTATTTAAATTACATTTTAGGTATAGTATCTTTTAAATTAATTTGTATTAAAAGTTGTACTCTTGTGTGACTCATGTGGATGCTCTCTTTGCGCAGCCTATCTTTCATCATCATCATCATCATCATTATTAGTACCAGTCGCCAGCCATTTGGCGTCGATGGGTACAAATAAATTATCTCCATTGTCCTCGGTCATTTCTCAAGTCCATTGCTCAAATAGTGTCAGTCCAAGTGATGTCATGTCCTCATTTGTATAATCTATCCAGCCCAGTCTTGGTCTGTCTTTGCTTCTGTTTCATCGAATCTTATTTATCATTGAATCTTGCATGTAATGCATTGCGTGGGATTCTGTCAGCTGGCATTCTCTCTACGTGCCCAAAACGTCGCAGTGTTTGTTGAAAAACTTTGTCTAGCAGAGTTGGTTCGATACCTAATGTCATCGTTTCTTATTTCCTGTAGCCTGGAAAATCCTGCGATCCTCCGTATACAACTCATTTCTGCTGCGAGAATTCTTTCTCATCTTGCTTTTGCATTGTTGTCCAACATTCCGAGCTGTATAGGAAAATCGATTGTATCATCTTCTCAAATATCCCCTTTCCAAACCCCTCCCCTGCTTGACGCTGCGCGCCTCGTCGATCTTCTTTCGGGCGCTCGTTAGTCTCCCCCACATACCTTGACCCCCCTCCCAGAAGAGGCGTACTAGATTAAACACTACTGAAAGCTGTCTTGTTAATCAATGGCCACACTTTTAAAACCTTACATATTGGCGTTCATCTCCCAATAGTCCAGTAATATGTATGGTGTCACTGAAACCTATTTAGCCTATCTAATTCAAAATGTCATTAACACATGAGCATAATTAAGCGCCAATACTTTTATAACAGCACGTATAGTGACTTTATGGCTGAAAACCTGGCCTCAGCGTCGAAATAAAAGTAACGCCTCATAGATGACTTCTGCTTTATGATAGCTGGTCTTGTTGCTTCTTGATGTGCTATTTGTTGTGAACTGAAGACGACGGTATGCCTTGATGAATCGGGGCGAATAAGAGTACCCATTAGACTATTGATGACGTTTACGTAAGGATCCTATACTTGTAAAGGTGTATTAAATGCTTCCGTAACCTAGCTGAAAAAAGTATTTACAAATATACTAACAGTAAATAAGATACCGTTGCCTTGAGTATTCTCTTCATATGTGTGTGTGTGTGTGTCGGCGTGTGTGTGTCGGCGTGTGTGTGTGTGTGTGTGTCGGCGTGTGTGAAGAGAATAAGAACAAGCCCTTGAGCTAGCCTGAGAGGCAGTCTTTGGTATGAAGTGTTTGCGACTTCATGTTCTTAGCT
>JACEVL010003162.1:0-14419 GCA_020284085.1 Aporrectodea caliginosa
ATCGGACAAGACCATATTAATATAAGTTAAATATATATGTTAGTTTACATTTTATTATAAGATTGCATTGTATTAGTACGGAAAGATGATTGACAGCTGACAGCCGACAGACCCAAGGGAGTGGAAGCATAGGCCACGCCTGTCAAAGGGTGAAGGGGAGAGAAGGCAGAAAGGGGAGCAAGGAAAGAGGGAACGAACCGGAGAGCGCGGTTGGGGGGCGAAAGAGTTGATTGACAGGCGGGGGCGATAGAGAAGAGAGGGGAAAGCGGAAGGAGAGCCGGAGAGAGAAGACGGGCTCGGCGGATCGGAAAGAGAGAGTAACGGACGATGCCGCTTTCTTATAAGTTGTTTAAAAACAAGCAGTTTTATATATAACGGACGATGCCGCTCTTTTTTATAAGTTGTTTCAAGTATGCAGTTTTTGATATATGAGGTGATGAATAATAACCAGAAAACGAAAACCGTCGTGCTCTTATTCTGTTAATCAGTCTCATCGAATTAGTTAAAGACCGACGCGCTACCGAAGAGATATAGCCTGCGCTCAGCCACATATATAGTACCGCTACCACCATAACTGAAACGATAGAAGAAACATCTTTTTCAGTACATTGTGACAGCAGGGATTTGTTGAGAGATCGGGCAGAAGTACGACGCTGCCTGTCTATACGAACAAATAAATCGAACAGAGACTTTGACGGCGATTCTGCGGAGAAGACGAAACAATTCACCGAGGAGGAAGGGACTGGATTTTAGTTTGAGACGAGACAGAAGTACGACGCTGTTTCTCTCTACTAAACAAAAGAACAGAGACTTTCTCCTACACACGCATCTCAACAGAAACGACGCAACCTGTTGGGCGACACGTATCTAAAAAAATATCGAGGAGGAACGGAAAGACGGGAAGCGAGAGGAGGAGAACAGCTACAGCGGCGAAACTCGGGATCCACGCGGAACTTGGACGTGACGACGTCAGCAGGACCACGTTGGCGACCATCCCTGGAGAAGAAGGACGACGAACGACGAAGGATCAGCGAATACGGCGCCGAGCTTCCGGAATTCTCAGAGGACGCGAGCAACCTTCGGGGCCACACGTCCAGAGAAAGCTGAAGAATAAACCGGGTGAGCCTTATAACACCAGTTGTGTGAATGAAGCCATGTAATGCTGTGTTAGGTTGGCTGAGACTGTTATCGTGAGCGTTTTTAATTGTGTTTGACGAATGTAGAGTGGGAAGCTGTTTAAAACGTGTAAACTGTGCGGATGCAAATGAAGTAGAGTTAAAGGAAAGTTGTTGTTTAAAGATAAAGTGAAAGTAGTTTATAACTACAGTTTGCCCTGTTGGCAGAGTGATCGTTTTATCGTTTTATCGTAAGCCCTGTTGGCTGCTTATAAGTGCAGGTGATTTCAGTGCACACAGCGTACACTTCATAATGTTTGGAAAGATGAAGAAAGGACAGTTGGAGGAAGAATGCGAGAAAAGAAATATAAATCACCATGGGCTAACTCGGAAGGCGATGATTGCCACGTTAGAAGAATACGAAAAAAATGGACCCGAAGAAGAAGAGGAGGAAGCTGAGACAGAGGAGGAAGTAGGGGGAGACCAGATGAAACTGAAACTGATCCAAGCAGAAAAGGAACGGATGCAGGTAGAGATGGAGTTGCTACAGACAAAGGCACAATTAGGCCTGTTACAGTCTAGTGCTTCTGTTGCTGCGACTGAACTATCTACCCCTTCTACTTACACTAAACTGCCTAACATGACCGAGGGAGAGGATCCAGCAGCATTCTTTCTTTCTTTCGAAAAGGTTGCTTGCCTTCAAGGCATTGACGAAAGCAAATGGGCCAGAATTCTGCCATCCCTACTAAACTCACAAATGCGTTTGCATTTTAACAGGTTGCCAATGGAAACCTGTACAGATTACAGACAGACAAAAACAGCCCTGATGCATGCTTGTCGTATGAATGCGAAACATTATTTAGAACGGTTTAAAACGATGCATAGATCTGGAAGGCAGACATATGCACAGTTACTAGAGAACTTGAAAGACACTTTTGATTACTACTTGGAATGCAAGGGAGTGAATGATTTCATAAGCCTAAAGGACGATATTATTCTCGAGAGATTACGTGAGTCTTTAGCACCTGAAACAAGGTATTTCGTTGAGGCACGTAAACCCAAGACCTCAGTGGAGCTGGCTAACTACGCAGACTTGCAGTTTGAATGTGCTATAGAAGGGAGAATGCAAGCCCAACGAGACCACAGACCTGCGCAAAAATTTAAGTCGCAGGGTGCTGAAACGAGAGAAAGCCAGTGGGGAGGAAAACCACCCTTCAATAGAGAGGCCCAGGGATATAAGCCTCTTGAAAGAGAGCAGGGTGCAAGACCAATGCACTCATGGCAGGGTAGTCACCCACAGGGCACCGGACACACCTATAGAGGCAATGCAAGCAAAATAAACTCTTACGGTCATGCACATGTTAGATTTGTAAAACCCAAGTCAAACCACGAAAAGGTCATTGACTATCAACAACAGTTTATAGTACCCATGTATGTGAACGGGAAGCTTGTGCAGTCATTGCGGGACAGTGGGTCTCAAGTAACTTTGATCGATTCAGAATTAGCAAGAGACAATCCATCTGCCACATGTGAGCCCATGACAATTCAGTGTGCTTTTGGCAACGTAAAATGTGTTAAAACATGCGAAATTGAAATATGGTCCCCAACATTTGGAACCAATCGTAAGATAAAAATCAAGGCAGGGGTTATTCCACGCTTGGGAATCGAGATGATAACGGGCCATGATTTATTCGTTTCAAATCCGGACCTGATTGATTCGGTGGTGGCCAGTAACAGGCGCAGACAAGACGGCTCTTTATCGCCCCACCCCATGACACTAATTGCAACCAGACGATGCGACTATGACGAAGCAGACAAACTGCGAACGGCGGTAGGCCTACAGGAAGATAGGACCGATAACGCACGCACTGAACCCGGCCCGAGCGGAGGTAATTTCGAAAACCGAGACGAATGCCCGAACCCGGCGCTGATTAACGACAGCCCCAGTTCAAAAGACGAGACGATACTGGGACCGGACGTCGTAAATGACCTAAATGACCCTAACGAAATAAATGACCTGACACGGCAGACTTCAGACGACGCACAGAGGCAGGAAATTGACTGCCTGCAAAATCACTCAGCACTACAGAGAGCGGCCGATGATGCGCCGGTCACATCTGGAACTAATGGAATCCAACCCGATTCTGTTGAACAAGCCGATAACGTCGGAAACGAAATAATTAATGAAGTGTCTGGAGCTTTGAAGAAGGCACAGCGGAACTTGTCTATGCTGTCCGACCTAGGAACACGTGGGGCGAAACTGAAAGGAGTTGACAAGCATATAGCAGACAGCGGTCGCTTTTGTAGGCTAGATAAGTTGCCTACAACCAAAGACGGAGAAAACGTCCAGAATCACTTACCGTTAAACGTAACACCTACATGTAGGAAGAGGGCTTTTGAATTGGCGCACGACTATACTTGGACGAGTCACAGAGGTGCTAAACCAAACAAGAAGAATTGGTTCTATTCCAACAGGAATACAAATGAGTTCAGAAGAAGAAGCAGATGGTATGAAGTAGGAAATCGGAGGGATCAGAGATTTAGGAGACAAGAGGGCGGCAGATCTTATGCGACTGATTGGAGAAGTGATGGCATGAGGCATAGAGGAGATGCTTTAGACTGGCGGAGGCCAGCCAAAGGAGCTTATTGGAACATGACTATAGCGAGAGATAGTGATATGGTCGATAACGAGAATAGGAAGGAAGAGGAGTCATGGAGGAAGAGAAGATGGGCTTCGGCAACCCAGCAGAACGATTTTAAATCGAAATTGGGAATTAATTCTATACTGGGAGGCACACATGCCATGGCAGGAGGCTTGTCCCGAGCTTTTTGATGTTTATTAATGGATTGTCTAGAGCTTACATGACCGACTAAAAACAGAGTCATGTGTAGTTGGTTATAATACGCATGCGATAGTTCACATAATAGCATTATCAGTAACATGTATATAAAAATGTTTGCTTGCGGAAAACTACTGGTTTGTTGTATGTTTTCGTTATTATAGATTCGAGGAATCGGTCGATCATGTGTTAGGCAGCCTGATGACGTCACTATTCACGAACAATTCGAAAAAATACCACGACGTCGTTTGTGCTTATGTAATCTAGTAGAAACATTTAGAACCAAGAAAGAACACTCCTAAAGCCTTCTTTACTTGCCGATGCTCAACCTGGAACCATCAGCTTGTGAAGTGGAGAGTTGTAGTGAGATCGGACAAGACCATATTAATATAAGTTAAATATATATGTTAGTTTACATTTTATTATAAGATTGCATTGTATTAGTACGGAAAGATGATTGACAGCTGACAGCCGACAGACCCAAGGGAGTGGAAGCATAGGCCACGCCTGTCAAAGGGTGAAGGGGAGAGAAGGCAGAAAGGGGAGCAAGGAAAGAGGGAACGAACCGGAGAGCGCGGTTGGGGGGCGAAAGAGTTGATTGACAGGCGGGGGCGATAGAGAAGAGAGGGAAAAGCGGAAGAGAGGAGATTCGCAGCAGGGGATCGGAAGGAGAGAGTAACGGACGATGCCGCTTTCTTACAAGTCGTTTAAAAACAAGCAGTTTTATATATAACGGACGATGCCGCTCTTTTTATAAGTTGTTTCAAGTATGCAGTTTTTGATATATGAGGTGATGAATAATAACCAGAAAACGAAAACCGTCGTGCTCTTATTCTGTTAATCAGTCTCATCGAATTAGTTAAAGACCGACGCGCTACCGAAGAGATATAGCCTGCGCTCAGCCACATATATAGTACCGCTACCACCATAACTGAAACGATAGAAGAAACATCTTTTTCAGTACATTGTGACAGCAGGGATTTATATATAGATACATATATAAGTACGACGCTGTATATCTATACGAATATATATATATATATATATATCTCGATCGCTGATCCCGGGTCCGTTCCCTCTACGCACCAGAGTTTTACCATTACCCTAAACTCTCTACGCAAAGAGGAGATGGGGTAAGGTATTGTATTACAATAATTATATATATATATATATATATATATATATATTAGGGTGATTCAACAAAAATGTTTTGGGAAAGTTAATGAGCATAGTTGCTAATTTTGTTCCTTTTGTGTACAGAATAAATTCTGTATAAAAATTTTCAAAATCAAATGCATTTTAGAGGTCGCTCAATGAGCATAAAGGTTTCCATACAGTCGTATTCAAGTTACAAATTGAGATGATGGCCATATGATATATCACACACAATAAAGTTGAATAGCATGAATCATAGATTGATTAGTAACTCGAGGTAGTCACAAGAAAACAGATATTCATTCACAACATCTATTGATTAAAAAAGTCTTTAAAAAGTCTACAATAATTGTAGACTTTTATTGTAGAATTATTCACCAGGAATCCTCCGCTGCCTGATCTGCTTGTTCAACTGCAAGTCATTAACTGGTGTATCAGATGCCACCGGACTAGCTCTTCATGCTCTCACGTTTATATTACTTGCAAATAAACAGAATGCAGTGACATTTCTTCTCTCAGAGGCAGTCAATTGAGATTGATCTATAAAAATATTGGTCTCCAAGCAATAAATGACATTAGTCATCCATGTGGCCAAATGCACATGACTGTCTGAAACGATACATCCCATCACCGACCGTCTCTCCTCGAATTCCACAATTCCATCACTTCCTTGTAATTGTCTCTTGAAAGATAATCTAGTCTTGCTGACAGATGATTGCATGCGATGAACAGTTGAAAATTACAATAGGCCTTCATCCGCATATTAACAGTTTGCTTAAGTAATTGCTACCAAGGTCCGACAAGTTTATGTGATCCAATGCAGATTCTGCTTTGAAAAATGTAAGGTTTTTTGTCTGCTGTATCTTCGTGTTCGTGTAAAGGGGTTTCAGGAGGGGTATTCAATTGGTTTTTGTTGTACAATGGGATCTTGACTTCATAGCCAAATTCATGTTTCCATCGTCGTCATCATCATTATTATCGTCTTCGTCATCATTCAGGTTGCTGCTCTTGCAATCATGGTTGCCCGATTACTTGAACTAGACCCTTCAGCTGATTTTCTTAGCATTTCATGCTTCTACCTGGGTTCAAGTCTGATCTTGTGTTTTGCAACTCTTGCCTCTTTCTTACTAAGATCCTTGTCATCAGCCATGCTCATCTTTCGTGGTTCTCGCTGATCTGCCAAAAACCACTTATTCTCATCAATTTTTAGAACATGCTCAGTTTGCTAATTGGCAATATCATAAATGAGATGCACTTTTCAACATATGCATCTGGCTTTTCTGTGACTCAGAGTCCCTGTTTTTACTTTTCTTGATCAAATTATACTCCTCCACTAGACCCTTTGCTTTTACACTATCTTCGACTAAAATGCTGTAAGAATTCTAGCCTTTTTCCAAATTCAGATTAACTTGATAATCATTGCATTCAAACTCTCTGACAGTCTTCTTCAAAATCTTGTGATGATAAAAAACCGAGAAATGTGTATAGTGTGTGGCCTCCTGTAGGCAATACAATAATAGGAAGGGTTGCTTCTAGTTTCCCAATTAACGTGACTTCAGTCTTCAACCTTGTCGCAGAAGTGCAAAAGTTTTCTTCCATTTACACTGCTAGCTGTAATGCAGTAAATAAAGCCATTATCTGTATTCTGTTGCAGCTAGGTCTATAAGAATGACGCATAAACGAATAAACTGCTGAAAGCCAGTTTTCATTATCTTTTAAATCATACTTCGAAAAATGGGATTCTCACAAAAATGACATTTATGAAATGAAGATTTAAAAAACTTCAATTTCAGCATAAAGTGTATTAAAACAATGCTTTTAATTTTCTTTCTCACACTGTCTAATACAAATCCTATACGGCTAAAAACTATGCATTTGTACCTTTTGTATATAAATATGTGAAATTATTCCTACTTCTTAACAATGACGTCACAGCTCAGAATAAATATTATAATTCAAAAGGCTTCATGGTAATATACAACAAAGTAGGAATTAATTGTTTATGTATGGCCTATGACTACTATGTACATAATTCTTGCTTATAGGATTGTTGCCCAATGTAATTAGGATTCTTGCATTCCAGTGTCTCGTCAATGGCAATTTCGTTGTTTCTTCAAATAGACCCCTCTCAGATTTCAGGGCATTGAGCGACCAGTAAACATTCATAGATTACAGTAAAATTTTGCTGAATTGTTCAGAAAGACCAAAGGAACAAAATTATCTACTATGTCGATCAATCAGGAAAAATTATTTTTTTCCCCATGGTGACGTGAATCACCCTAATATATATATATATATATATATATATATATATATATATATATATATATATATATGGCTATTGACAAATTCCACCTTTCTCTTATAGCGCTTTCTGTTGTTTCCTCTGCCTTCGACATGGTAGATCATGAGATCTTGCTCCGACGCCTGCAGCTTTTTCCTGTGGCCTCTCTGGCATCCTCTTATCTCTCTGACCGTTCACAAATGGGTGTTCTTGGGGACTTCAGGTCGCATTGGTTTGGAATTAAAGTTGGCGTTCATCAGAGATCCATGCTTGACTCCATCCTTTATATCCATTTCACAGCGGACATCCCTTCCGCAGAGGCGAAAATCTATAACTTAGGGGGCAGAGTACCTACGCGAGCCGGATCTTTTTTTTTGGGGGGCAGAAGCTCTTAAGTCAAAAACTTTTCCCCTCTGTCCCCGCCATGATTTACGCAACTGCCCTTCCGTATTTGCTAAACATGTAACAACTGACCACCCTTATGCTGATGATGCCCAAGCTTTTGTGTATTGTCCACCGTCCGAACAACTCTCCTTTGTTCTCTCCATTGACTCACTCATAGGGATCTGCGGGTATACCCGTACCCGCGGGTTTACCGTACCAGACCCGTACCCGCGGATCGGGTACGGGTCGGGTACGCATTTCACGAGTCGGGTCGGGTACGGGTAGGGTAATCACGGGTACGGGTATACCCGGTTTTACCCGTACCGACGTGAAGTTTTGGGGTTACAATGTCAACGTTACATGTAATAGAGAATGTAGGTGCACAATGGGCCTGACCTGGTCTGCAACGTATACTATTAACAGTTACCTAGTGTTCTAGGTGACAGCATTGACCACAGAGATAAAACGTACAATGCAATTGAGAAAGCACAACAGTTGCATGTGACAGGTTCCATAAGTTGACTGCCTATTATTTTATTATTATTACTATAGTACAATAACTGCTACCGCCGCTGCTGCTGCTACTACTACTGTACTACTACTGCTGTTGCTGCTACTACTATTATTAGTACCACTGCAACATCAACAACAATTACTACTACTACTGTTACTACTACTACTATCATCATCATCATCACCAGCCTATTTACTATTATTACTACATGCTGAGTGTTAAGCTTACTGGCCTGGTAGGGACAGGGACAATGGGAAGGCGTGATTTATACGTTACGGGCATTTTACGGGTACGGGTAGGGTCGGGTAGTAATTTGAGTACGGGTCGGGTACGGGTACGGGTAACGGTTCTATGTTACGGGTACGGGTCGGGTAGCAAAAATGCTCTACCCGCAGACACTCACTCATGTCTTACACCTCTGGATGGCGACAAACCTTTTCTGCCTAAATGCAGATTAGACCCAACTGATTTTATTTGGGACTAAGCAGCAGTTTGCTAAGCTTGATCATCGAGATGTCCCGCTCTTTTACCTATTCTTCCGGTGTCCCGGTCTTGAACGCCACTCTCGCCTTCACTGATCACAAATTGATTCCCCACCATACCCTATTTAGCAACTTGGGGAAGGGTGTCCTCGGTGAAAAGTATATACCTTTACTGACCACACATCGAGTCTGCTATATTCAATTCAGGCTGCTGAGAGCCATCAGACGTTCTGTATCGTTCTCGGTTTTAACCACCATTGTCTATGCATTCATCTGCTCTCGCATAGACTACTCTAACAAGGCACACCTTATATGCGTTCCTATAGGTTGCGCATTACCCCTCTTCAGTCAGTTCCAAATGCTGCAGCCAGGTTCATCGCACATCTTCCTAGGTTCGCGCATATCTCTACCTAAATGACTGAAGACCTATACTGGTTCCTATAACTTTTCCCATTAGCTATAAGATTCTCTGTCTTAAATGTGTCCAAATCTCAGTTGGGCTTGTCTTTAAATAGCTGTCTGACTTTATGCGCAAACCTTTAACTGCTCCTTCGCTTTGTTCGTTGCGTTCTACGGACCGATTGGATCTTATTGTCCCTCGGATCAGGGCCGCTCTAGCCCAACGTCGGGCCTTTACTGTTGCGGGCCCTTTTGCTCTACTACGGCCTAATGTCTGGGACCACCAATCTCATCTTCTCTTGTCCTGAAGGCTTCTGCACTGAGAACGTCTCTGAATAATTCTTATTGCAATAGAGGCTATATAAATATCAGTATTCGACACGATGCAATACTGCATCTCATAGCACAAAAGCTAGCGTTGAGATTGTATGGAATTGCAATGAGCCTAGTAAGTCGTCGGAGAGTATAATACTTCTTACAAGATTATCGTATTGATCTAAACCTCTTAATACAGCAGGTCTTCAAAGTCCTCCAGCACCAGTAGATGAAGGTTGCCATAGTTTGCTGATAAACTTAACCTGCAGCCAGTGGCGGAAATCATGGGGGGACAGAGGGGGACTGAAATCCCCCAAAGTTTTGACTTAGATACTCTGTCCCCCCCAGAGTTATGTGTAGATTTTCGCCTCTGCCTGCAGCTTATTTCCAATAACCATTTGGCAAAGGTGTCTGGAATATTTTCTTCCAAAACTTAGGAGACAGTACGATGATAGTTGGACCAAACGTGTTCGCGACCTTCGTCGATCTTCAACGCTGCTTTCCTAATTGGACCCATCTGACCAAAACCAGGCTTATGTAGCAAAATGCACTACTGAGATAAAGGCCAAATTTAATGTGAAAAAATTAAATATTTTCAATTTTTAGTTTTTGATAGAAATTGATAAATAAATATGTTTTAAACGCATTAAAACTAAAATTTTGTGACAAATTTTAATTTTTAGTGGTATTTTAGATGATTTTTAAATAGCTATTGTTTTAGTTATTCAATAACTTTGCCTGATATTTGCCATTTTCCCGCCATTAATAGCCATGCTTGGCATAAGACTAGCATAGCAAGCATAGTATGAATAGAAAACCTAGACTTCCCTCTAGCCTATCATGCAACCTTTATTTAATGTCTTTTCAGATCTAAACTAATCAGAGCGCTGAACATGGTTGCTAAGGAATTTTGCATTTGGAAATCATACAGAACTTTAAATGCATTTTTCTCGGAATCACAACTGAACAACTGAGCCAGATCTGCTAGGCCTACTCATAACTTTGGCCAGGAACATGATAGAACAATAAAGTTTGTGTCATTTTAAAGGAGAGAGATTACCCTTTAAAACGGTATATGCCATTCAAATTGTAAAAAATGCGACTTAAGCCTGGTTTTGGTCAGATGGGTCACCAATAACTGTCAACACAGAGTCACATATGATTTCCAGATGGGATCATCTTAATTGGACTCTCCCTTGTGATCCTTGCGATATTTCTGCTGAACTTATCTGAGGCTATCTGAGTTTCTTTTTTATCTGGATAATAACTAACATAATTTTAGCAAGCGGATGTTTATTTCTTTGAAGAGGCGCTTCTTGAATGCCAAGGTATAATTACAGTTACAATCGGAGAAAAGGAAAGACTCCTTTAGCGCTAAAGTGAATGAGAAACGCATTTTCTTTCACCTCCACGCATGATCTTGAATCCCGGTTTCAGGCGAAATTGTTCGTTGTCCATCCATGGTATCAACGATCACGTAATTCCTTGACCAGAGACAAACCTCATTGGACTGTTTATAATCGACGTGGAATATACATGTACTATACTGTGCAAATTTATCACGGTGAAAGTAAACTGTCAAGTTCTCATAATATCGAGCTAAATGTAAATACTACATAATATACCATTAACACATAATTAAAATGTAAATAGCATCTTGGCCATTTTTAACAGATTTCGGAACTCTACCTTCTGATGTTTTCGAGTCATGAGTTGATTTCAGTGCATCAGCTGTTGTCATGACGACAGTGGATTCTGTTGCTTGGGATTTTCTGTTTGTAACTGTTGTGAGTTGTTTAGCTGTATCGATTGTGGTTGTTGTGTTGAGTAGAGTGCGAAAGTATCTTGGATGTAAACCGATACAAGTAGCTTCTGTTGGTGGTGCATATGTAGTGTGCAATGAAACTGGACTGTGTGTTGGTAATGGTGCTGCATATTCTGAAGCACTTAAAGTAGTCTGAGTGTTTGCCATGTCTTCCTTGTCAGTGATCTTTGATGTCGTTTGTCTTTCATTTGCCAAATCGTCGGTCGTTCTTCCAAAGCAAGTGTTCGTCAACTGACAGTTTGCATAACTCAATGACTCTTGGTCACCTAAAGCAAAACAACATACATCATCGAAAACCATCCATCATATGTAACATTTATGTCCAATTTGCTACAAGCCATAAATATAAAATAAACATAATGGCATAATCGTTATCTCGTGCCCGATGCATTGATTATCTGACAGTGTTCATCACTCATTGACTTTTGGTCACCTTCAGCAAAATGAAATACATCAGCAAAATACATTCCTTTGCTTCAGCGTGATGATCGCTTATGCATCGGTTTATCGATTTACGGTGTCTAACATGTGTAAAACATTCATCGGCGATTGGTTTTCTAGTTCTAAGAAGAAACAGTGCTGAGGCGAACCAAGTTGTTAGTTGATCAATAATAGGACAATAAGAATTCAGGGCAAGTTATTCCATCGAATTTTTTAACGAAAGAATTTGAAATGTTATAGACTTGAAACCGAAAGAAGGCAAAGATACTCAGGACGATGGCGGAGAAGAGGCAATCTTCTTAAGGCGTGTCAGGTGCGAGTAACTGCAAAGATCTCGGATAGACCTTGAAGAGGGAGGTTAGCATAGGCCAAAATATAATTATAGTAGGATAATTCGATTATAAGATGCTGGTCTAGGTAGAATTACTTCAGCAGATCTCAGAGTCAACAGTTTAAATTCCAAACTATAACTGTATGAGTGCACACTGTTGCTATTAAATTCTTATATTTATCAAATAATTCAAACTGAACGAACTGATTGACAGGCATACCCTGGTACTATGCCAGGCTATTATATAGACCTATTATTACTACACGCTATAATAGTATAGTGTCTAATACCATAACTGCATAATCAAGCAATGATATGTTACTTGTTGCGTTTTGACAGCAAGTTATGAAATAAACGAAAATACAATACTGATAATGACTTGCGATTGATTACAAATAGCAGGTGTAAGAACCAACGCCAGATGTCGACACTAAAAAGGCAATACTCATAATAGCGCTTCTGAGTAGATTACCTTGAAGGGGCGCTATATAAATTCTCCTTAATAATAATAATAGGCCTAAAATGGTGTAAATGGTGCTTTTTGCGTTAGTGAATCTACAGTGTATCACGTTGCGGGTGGTTTATGCAATATCTTTAAAATCAAGACAGGTTAGGCAACTAAAATATACCTGAAAAGTATTGAAAACTAGTGCAAACGGCATTTTAATCAAGTAGGGAAATCCTAAATCTAATTTGTGAATTAAATTTCAAAACAATTTGCGTTAACCTCACTCTACGATAGATCATTTGCATTTAAATGCAATAACTTTTTTACACTTACCGACTGTCAGCTTCAAGACAACGATGACTAAGAAAACAGGCGCAACATGAAAACCTCGGATCATTTTGTCCGGCGACAGTTAAGCCTAAGACTTAAAGCAAATCTTTAACTCTGCAATTCCTTTGCGTTCGGAAGTAAGTCACTGAAGACATTCACTGTCAATATCTTTAAGTTCAACTGGTTTTATACTGTTTGAGTTTGCTACTTATACAGAAAACGGCAATTTGTGAATCGAGTGAAAAGTGTCTTAAATATTGTGAGCTGTAGCTAGTTTAAATACCAGCGTTGTTTAATTAAACGGTTAGCCAACACTTCTGCAATCAGCTTCACCTCTCCTGGCAACAGATACTAGTGAGCAAATAGTCAATCAAACGTGGTCTCGCGTTAACCACTGACTGCATTGATCAAGAGCGAATAGTCTGAGCGCGGCTGGGTTCACAATGCGACGTCTCATTCTGGATACGCCCACGCCTAGCTGAGTATGCCATCGGAGACAGAATGACAGACACACAGGAAGACAAACAGAGAGACAGACAGACAGACAGAGGGAGAGAGAGAGAAAGAAAGAAGAGAGAGAGAGAGAGAGAAGAGAGAGAGAGAGAAAGAGACACACGAGCAGTTACAGAGACAGAGAGACATAGACAGAGAGACTGAGAGACAGAGAGAGAGCCATACACAGACAGAGAAAGGCACTGAGACAGAGACAGGATAACAATATCTCTCATTGTTCATTCTCACACCCTCAGTGTCATTAACAGTGTGTGTGGTCATTGTTTTAACATCCTCTGACACTTGTTCACCGGTTTCCATTCTATTTGCCACCGAAAACAAGTGGGCGAACGCTCTGTGTAGAAACAGATGACGCCACAGGCAACGACAGACATCTTAAACTTTATGATTCCTCAAATGTTCAATTTGCATTGACTCGTACAATGCACCCTTTTAAAGAGGTTCTGTGGAGACCATAAATAACTATTCTGTACGAATTAGACTCACTACGAATAAGTCGGTGGTATAGATCTTGGCGGCTGGTGGATAATGCGGTGCTTGTTCTGCTTCACTATCATAGTGTTGAAGTGTGTAAGTAAGCAAGTAGGACCATAGCTAAGATACCGTAGTGTATTCCATTAAAATGCCACCAAAGAAGTTAAGAGAAGTAGGACAGAAAAGAGGAGGAGGTTGGAGATTTGCTTTGCTTACAAGAGTGATTAGTCAGCTATGTTGCCAACAGCTCCGATGAGAAGGACCGATACAACACTGATAATTATAAGCGCCTCATGTTTCTCGTCTTCGTCACTTTAATCTGACTGTTTCGGAGACGCATAAGATAAGGTAATTGGTAACTTGCTGAGTTACGAACCACACCTGGCGAGTTGCGAACCAAGTTAGTCACCATCAGAAGACCATTCTCTTTTCAGTGAAAGAGTTTCTGATTCGTTTTAGTCAGCAAACAGAGTTCACTAGCGGAGACAGGTTAAACCCTCCCATAACTGAATTCTCGCTTTTCCGCTCCTTGGGGAGTATTGTCAACGTAGACAAAGTTATCAAACCAA
>JACEVL010003163.1:0-14375 GCA_020284085.1 Aporrectodea caliginosa
TGCTACCTGAAAAGTCGATGCACATAATCAACTGCAATCACAGTACTGCATTGATGCAACGTACAATAACCATAAGAAGTAAAGATCTCTAGAATCTTTTTTAAAAGATGTCATAAAATATAATTAAATAAAGAAAATACGCTTTGCTCCAGGTGACTCTGAGGTGAAGGGGGCGTTTTGCCCCATGTCAGCATTTAACATAGGGGGCGTTTTGCCCCGCTTGGTGCTACCTTGTGAGATTGCTCATATATAATAAAAAAAACTGATATGTTAAAGCCCCATTTATTGTGCACAGTTATTCGATATAGGGTATACTTTAGACCAGGGGCGGAGACTTGAGGGGGCAGAGGGGGGCATCCCAAAACTTGAGGAGGGGGACGGAGCTGCTTATATCCCCCCCAATATTTCCTGAAATATTTCAATGAATATAATAATAATAGCTACAGAGTGACAGCGAGCAATTTTGTTCAGATGATATCTTAAAATGCTACCATTACAGTGTGGAAATTCAAAAATTTAGATAGGGGAGGGGTCACATCCCTCCTCAAACCCTTCCCAAAACTCGAACACGACTCAAACTACATGTAAGCTACAGTGACAGGTGGTTCCTATCAGCACTCAAATAATAAAGCAATTTTGTTCTGATAACAGCTTAAAATGCTTACCATTACAGTGTGGAAATTCAAAAATTTAGATAGGGGGGCACATCCCTTCCCCAAACTCAAACACGACTCAAACTACATGTTAGGCTTGTTAGCTAAGAGTGACACAGATGGTTCTTATCAGCACTCAAATAATAAAGCAATTTTGTTCAGATGACGGCTTTAAAATGCTACCTTTACAGTGTGGAAAATCAAAAATTTAGATAGGGAGGGGTCACATCCCCTCAAAAACCCTCCCCAAACTAAAACACGACTCAAACTACATGTAAGCTACGAGTGACAGCTGGTTCCTATCAGCACTCAAATTATTGAGCAATTTTGTTGAATTTAATGACAGCTTAAAATGCTACCTTTACAGTGTGGAAATTCAAAAATTTAAATAGGGGAGGGGTCACATCCCCTCCCCAAACCCCTCCCCAAACTCAAACACGACTCAAACTACATGTAAGCTACGAGTGACAGCTACGAGTTATCAGCACTCAAATTATTGAGCAATTTTGTTCAGATGACAGCTTAAAATGCTACCTTTACAGTGTGGAAATTCAAAAAAATTTAAATAGGGGAGGGGTCACATCCCCTCCCCAAACCCCTCCCCAAACTCAAACACGACTCAAACTACATGTAAGCTACGAGTGACAGCTACGAGTTATCAGCACTCAAATTATTGAGCAATTTTTTTTCAGATGACAGCTTAAAATGCTACCATTACAGTGTGGAAATTCCAAAAATTTTAGATGGGGAGGGGGCACATCCCCTCCCCAAACCCCTCCCCTGCTCGGCGCTCCGCGCATCTCGCCGATACGTCCTTCAGCCCCATTTCGGTGCACAGTAATTCGATACCAGGGTATGCTTTAGACCTATATTTGTATTATTGGCTATGTCTAGCATTTTGGCACCATTAATGATACAGAATTGGCGGCTGACTCTTATAAGAAAACACGAAAAAATCAATTTTTATAAAATAAAAATAAGCAAACCATCTAAAGATAAATAACTGACGATTATCTCATTAGGGTACAACTAAGAAACCCCAGAACATTCAAAAATTTTATTACATGGCACAGGGGGGACAGGGCCGGGAGGAGGCGTTTTGCCCCACTCTACCCTACTTAGAACAGGGGTGCAAAAACCAAGTTTTTTCGTTATTTTTAATTTTTAATTTTTAAAAAGATTTTCTACTTCGGATCATAAAACTCATAAAAATGACTTAGGCCTAATACCGTTCAAATTAATCAGATGCATAAAATGAAATTAACAACGACCATACAACAATCGGAGAAGTTATAGGCAAAGATTTTGGAACATAGGATGAACATAGATGAATATATATATAATATATATATATATATATATATATATATATATCCGTGACCTTAATTGGCAGGATCCGCCGTATGCTCGATTTCAAATCTGCATCTACAATCGCTAGGCCTACAGCTTTAGTTCGCGCTAAGCAAAACTACTGCAAGTCTCCAATATAGGGCCTCTTCCTCACCTAGATATCACCCAAACAAACCGCTTCCAATTAAGCTAGCCAGAATGCCCTCGCCCGTACTGTCACCAAAACCCCCAAACACTACCACATCACATCTGTAATCGTTATCGTAATCTCAAAACTTCTAAAGCGCCATTCGAAAGCCAAGCGCAGGGCACCAGCTTATTCACGAGCGCTGCATCGAGTCAGATCTCGAGGGGTTGTCCAAAAACGTAGGCTATAGTCCGAATTAAGGTGGTCCGAGTCCGGTTCCCAGAGGATCATAGGGGCAGAGCAGATGTTAAGGTGGGTGCATGTCGTTCAGGACGAGAAGGTTGAGTCGGGTACGTAAGAGTTCTTGAAAAGGAGAGACTTTATAGGCAGGTAAATAGGCCTATTCAAAAATTCAATGGTGTAATGATGATTGGTTTACTATCATTTGGTCGAAAGTCATTTGGTCGAAATCATTTGGTCGAAATCATTTGGTCGACGATGATAAAATCGAACGATCAAAAAGTCGAATGATCGTTTGGTCGACAATCAAAAATTCGAACGATCAAAAGATCGACAATCAAAAGGTCGAAAATCAAAAGATCAACATTAAAAAATAAGAAGCATGTTTAAGAGAATTCCGACGATTTTACTACAAGTGCGAACACTCAAACATACATACACACAGTCCGACACACACTCACAATCTCACATACACACTTGAACCCCGATCAGTCTGTGAGAGAGGGAGGTTGTGAACTACAGAAAGTGAAATGAAACTAGCCTTAGCATTGAATTAGCATAGGCTACAAATGATAAAACTTGTAGTAAAATCGTCGGAATTCTCTTAGACATGCTTCATTTTGACTGTCGATCTTTTGATTTTCGACCTTTTGATTGTCGATCTGTTGATCGTTCGACTTTTTGATTGTCGACCAAACGATCATTCGACTTTTGATCGTTCGATGTTTTCATCGTCGACCAAATGATTTCGACCAAATGATTTCGACCAAATGACTTTCGACCAAATGATAGGATACCATGATGATTGAGTGTCGACTGTCGATGTTAAGCAGGTTCAGAATAAAAAGAATCACTACATAGATGATAGATAACAAAATTTAGTAGACGACTGCTGTTGACTGCTGCTCGAGAGAAATCAACATATTATTCTCGAGATGATTGTTAAAGTTGTTCGGAGTATGAGGGGGTCTATAATTATATATAGAGCCTAAATATCACTAAGGGCTGACCTATAGTATATAATACGACAATGGAGATTTAAAAAAGTAGATTCGATCGGCTATTAGTGCAAGTATTAAAAGCAATTGATATTGTTTGATGTCAGCGCCGCGTTTGACTCGGTCGATCATGACATCCTTTTGCTCCGCCTTTCTACTTCTTTCAGCCTTTCTAGCAAACCTCTTGACTGGCTACGCTCATTCTTATGCGATCGCACCTCCTGTGTTGTTTCCGGGTCGACCAGGTCCCACTGGGCCCCTGCCCCATTTGGGTTACCACAAGGCTCTGTCCTGGGCCCGCTATTATACATACTTTACACTTCCGAAATCGGACTGCTCTTGTCTTCTTGCGGAGTCCTAAACCAACTTTACGCAGACGACACCCAGGCTTACGTTCACTGTCCCGCGGCAAAAGCGGCCACTGCTGCCCAATCCATGCAGCTTGCTATAGACTCCCTTGGTGGCTGGATGTCGTCGAATCGACTCCGGCTAAACCCTTCCAAAACGCAATTTATCTGGCTTGGCACCAGACAACAGCTGGCAAAACTTGACCTATGTGCCCTCTTAACCCAGTTTCCCCTCTTCACTTTCTGCACTTCTGTTCGGGATCTTGGAGTGATACTTGACCAAGAACTCACTTTCACTCAACATGTTAACTCTGTCTCTCGTAGCTGTTTTTACCAGCTGCGCCAACTGCGAGTAATATCTCGCACTCTTACCCCCAGCGCTGCAGCTACTCTAGTTCACGCCTTCGTTGCCAGTCGCCTTGACTATTGTTCCTCTCTATATGTTGGCCTTCCTCAGAGTCGGACAGGGCGCTTGGAGCGAGTTTTGCTCGTGGCTGCGCGACTGATTGGTGGCATTTCTAAGTCGGGTCATGTATCCGACTATATGCGGGATGTCCTGCACTGGCTGCCACTACCACAACGCATCTCATTTAGGGTCTCTGCCTTCGTTTGGCGTAGCCTCGTTGGCACCGCACCTGCTTATCTGCAGGAGCTATGTCGCTCTATCTCTGCCAATATTGGCCGCCGACCCCTTCGCTCTGCAGTCCGCGGTGACCTGAGCGTCCCATTTGCACGCACTTCTACAATGCAACATCGGGCCTTCTCGTTTGTGGGACCGAGTATCTGGAATGGGCTTCCTCTTGAGCTCCGTCTCTTACCTAGGAACTCTTCACCTGCATTTTATACCTCTCTGAAAACTATTCTTTTCAGCCGTGGTTGGGCCGGGAGCGCCTCTGAGTAGATATCTTGAAGGGGCGCTATATTAAGTTTCATTGACTGATTGATTGATTGATTGATTGATTGATTGGTAGCCTGGATAAATTAACTGAAGCTCTTGCATGATCATCGTAAAGTTAGGCCTACCAGTGGTGACCCACTATAGCTCTCTGCAAAGAGTTTGACACGATAAAACATGATATCCTACTCGATAAATTGGAGCACTTATTATTTTATTTGCGGATGACACCATGCATTGTCTTCATCACTGGTGATAATGATAATTAGGACTTATAGCCTACTCAATAGTACTCATTGACATGAACTCTGAATTACGGTACCGTATCTCGCTTGAGCAATTGTTTTCAAGCTATAATCTGTCTATAAATGCAAAAATAACTGGCTACATAATTATTTTCTCTAGTTCTAAAAGTCCACGACAACCACAACAAGTCCATTACTTGCACCATCAATAATATATTAGGCCTACCCATAAAAACGTATACCCCAGATTATAAGTTCTTTGGAATAATCATCGATGAACACTTAACTTGGCGCACCCATTATCAACTTAGTTATGAACAAGATTGCCAAGTTGATGGGAGTTATTAAGAGACTTAAATCTACCCTCCATAGCTCTAACACCAGGTCCTGTAGAACATTATATAGGCCTAAATACTTTCATCTGACCTTACCTCAACTATGGTAGGCCTACTATGCCACTATCATAGGCGGGGGATACAAACCCCACTCCTACCTGTTCACTTGCTTCAAAAAGTTGTGAGAATCATTGTTCGAATCCATTATAGGCCCTATAGTTACTTAGCCAAGAGATCTGATCTGTTTAAAGTCTTAAACTATTGACCATCTTCGACCTGTATAAACTCCGACTTGCTATAGGGCATATTAAATAATTATGCCCTATAGGCTATAGCAAGTCGGAGTTTATATAGAAGATATATAGAAGATAAGTTATGGTTCTGGCACGAGGTGGTACGTAAATTGTACGTACCCATTACGTGCCAGAACCATAACTTATCTTCTATATAGGCCGACTGCTTAGATCTTGACTAATGCCTCTGTGCGCAGCTATCACACGTACTAGATCTCGGTTAAACGATTCGCTCTGTACTATGTAAAACGACTGTAAGATTGGCCGGGCTTGGATTATGCAACACTATTGACCCTAATGTTCGTGTCTAGGGCTCGCTGACCTCCTTCAAGCTAGTATCAGACCCCCTAAAAAACTTAATTAATTCCTACTTACCGTATGACTCTACTGTTGTTATATTACTGTCTATAATCATGCCGCACTTTGCTCTCTATGAACTAGGCCTAATAGCTAATTACCTAGTTCCATCACTGATCAAGTATTGCTACTACAGTGGGATGACTATATGCCTAGATAAACCCACTGGGCAGAAGAAACTCACGAATCGATTCTTAGATCTACTAGTCTATTATGTAATGACCACCCATGGCCATTTTGTACCTTAAGAAGTTATGATACTGACTGATCGTATTTGCAACTGTAGGGTAGGGCCTACTTGGTGATAGACCATGGAATCGATCCTAATAAAAATTCGAAAATTTGAAATCGAACTCACCAAAACCTCACCTCTTCCTACCTCTCCACAGGTCTTTCACTCAAAAACTGAAAACACTGCTTTTTCACAAATTCTACCCCGATTTCTCCTCTTCCCCTCACCTCCTTCGCCGTTTCAACTCTAAACACCATCGATCACCTTTGCCATCCGACTGTCTGCCTGCCTGACCCAGAGCCGTTTTAAGGATTTTGGGCCCTAGGCACAACCCTAACCTTTAACGTAATCCGATTTCCGCCTCTATCTCTCAGTCTCAGATATATTGCATTAATGCATTTCATGTGCATATGAGGCATTTTGTTAAATTTATTGATGTAGGTCTAGTACTAAACTGCTAACACAGCTAACATCATGGGCGTGCAGGAATTTTGTAGGGGAAAATTTTTTGAAGGGGCAAAGTTTAGAATTTTGGCACGGAGGACTAACAAGGGTGCCGAAAGCAACCTATCACGTCACCTTCAGTGCTCGCTTCCGCAATTAAAGGTCTGGCGCGGATCCCAACAGCTGCCAGCGTTTTTGGAAGCATATGGACCCTGTTTTTAGCTTTCTGGGTTCCGTTTTCAGCTATATCTGGACGTGTTTATTTCATAAACAAACTGTTAGAATTTTCAATGTTTCTATAGGCTATATTATTTTCAATTTTTCAGGTTTATCTTGACTAGTTTGGATAAAAAATTAAACTGCAGAAAAATCATAACCATTCATTGTTAAAAACCAAGATCATAATTATGTTTTTTAAATATTTGCAAAATCCAGGGGGCAAATGCCACTTGCCCCTCCGGACGCCCATGGCTAACAGCAAGCTTTGTACTACAAGTGTAAAATAGAAATTTAGTTTAACATACGTTAAAGTTCTTGTTAAAAATGGCAAATCGGTGAAATCGGTGATGACAAGCAATCGCAATCTGCATAGTAGAAAGGGTAGAAACTATCAAAATAACTTAACGTTAATATATTGGGTGTGAAGATGAAGTGACAACAACAGCAGTTTTAGATTTTGTTAACTTATATAAGTTTGCCAAGTTCACTACCGAGTTGTCTACCGACATGACGAAATCTAGCTACTAGGCTATATGTGAGAAATTTGACATAATTTAAAATTTTATACAATTTAGAAAATGACTAGATTTGTAGGACTCAGAGAGATTTCACATTAGAAATTCATATTAACTTACCAAGACATGAAAAGTCTTTGATAGCGTAATTAGCGTTGTAGAAAGCAGTCGAATGACAGCAAAAATATATAGGCCTAAATAAGCTGTGCGGACAGTGCCATGCTTTAAAATTATTGATTTTTCTCAGTCTAACGTCTGTAGTGTTCTGCGCAGACTGCGCTTATTACCAATAATTAGCCTATATTTAACTAAAAAAAACTATGTTTAAAGATGTGTTATTGATCTAACTTTGCAGAATTGTTGGAACTTATAATATTGTTGAGTCATATTATCGAATTGTTATTACATGGTCGCGATGTAGTTTTGTTTTGGGTCGCCGCGGGGCCCCCTGTTGCGCGGGGCCCAAGGCACGTGCCTCGCGTGCCTAGGCCTTAAAACGGCACTGGCCTGACCCTTTGGATTTTGACCAACTGCCTATAGGGGCCGTCCATAAATTACGTCACGCACCTAGGGGAGGGGGTTCGGAAATTTGTGACGATGTGTGACATAGGGGTGGGGAGGGGTCTGAGAGGTGTGACGTCACACCATGTCTATGCAATTAAATTTCACAATTAACAAAAATTTAATTTTAACAATTACATCACTTATTGTGAGTATTAAATTTTCATTATTTTTTATTATTATTTTAATGTATGCGGGCACCATTATTAATAATTTTCTAATTATTTAAATATTTGGTCACCGTTAGATTTTAAAATATGCATGCTCTCCCTGTTTGTTCCAATAAAGAGCATTTTGCTTCACCATGGAAAGTTGGTTTTAGGGGGGTCAGAGCTTTGTGACGTCATTTTTCAAGGGGTGTTACCTTTTGTGACGAAGTGTGACGAAGGGGAGGGGGTTCAAAATCGGCCAAAATTGCGTGACGTCATTTATGGACGGCCCCCATATATTCTGTTTTGACTATAAGCCTGTGAATAAGCTGGTTCCCACGACTTCACTTTTTTGGGCGCTGTAGAAATTACAAGATTACGATGCCACAAAAACACTTTGAATGATGCTGTTTAACTGTTGGAATACATTCAGCAACGAGGACAAGTCTTCCCTTTCCAGTACAGGTTGCTTCGCTGGTTGACTAGATCAGTAATTGGGCCTAAGACACGTGAAAGAGCAGTTGAATTTAGAGAAACTTTTAACTACTGTGAAGAGTCAAATTGCACTGTGAGCTGAGACCATTTGACACCTTTTATAAAAATGCCATTACAGCACAGCATTCCATTTATAAGCTTAGGCTACTGCCATATTATCCGATCTCTGGCAACTGTGTGTCCCTCTGGTCAGACTGTTGGTCTGACCTTTTGAGTTGACCTTATGAGTTATGACATCCACATCAGTCACTGTCACTATCGATTTTTCTTAATCCTAGTATATGCATATGTAAGTGTATTAATATCGTTTCGAAGTTCAGTCATTAAATTGGTTCAACAGATTTTCATCACAATTATATAGCACATGCATCTGCTTAAAAACTAGTTTCCTAGGGTTGTTGCATGTTATTCTGCATCACCAAATGAATAAAAATCGCCATTGTCAGCTTCACTGGCTTCCTGTTGAACGGCATATTAAGTGCAAAACTGCATTCTTGACCTGTTAAACCCCGAATACCAAACTTCAATAATCTCTTACATCAACCAGTAGGCTAATTGTAACCAGGATTCCAACAGCACCTAAAAAGTGAAGTTGCGGAAACAAGCTTATTCACAGTTGCTCAGTCAAAACAAAATCGAAAGCATACATTGTTAAAATCGGTTCCAGGTTAAGACCTAAGACGGACGGCTACAATGGAAGGTGTTTATCTATAGAAACGAAGGGGCAGTGTAATGTAATGTAATGTAATGTAATGTAAATCTTCGAAAATTTCTCAGCGCCCACAAAAGCCACGTCAGGGAGACCAGCTTATTCACCGGCGCTATATCAAATCAAGTCCGCAATAGCCAAAACTCCTCTGTTCGTTTCGGTGCCAGGTCAAAATCCGGGGAGGTCAAGCCGAGGAGACAGCATGGTGCTACGGTGGCAATCGGTGATGATGGTGGTCGTGTGGTGGCGCAGGAGTGGAATCAGGATAGGATATCTTGAAGAGTTCGGTTTTCAGTCGTGAGTGGAAAGCAGAAGAGGAGAGTGCAAGCGGAGGAGAGTTTGAGTTAAGAGGCGAGATAGGATGATGAGCAAACTGGCGGAGGTCTTTTGGGAGTCTGTTCCAAAGAGCTGGTGCAGCATAGACTAAGGAGCGGTTGCAGAATTTCAGAGAGGATGAGACTGGAGGCCGGGATAGAGAAAGGTATGATGATGAGCGAGTAGACCCAGGCGGTTGGATGGTGAATAGCTGGCGAATGTAAGAGGGTTTAGACGTTTGAAGGGCATTGTAGGTAAGAGATACTATTTTGTAATGGATGCGCTGAGGGACTTTAAGCCAATGAAGTGATTTCAGAACAGGGGTTATGTGGTGGTGTTTGGGAGTTTTGGTGACTGCGCGGGCGAGCGCATTCTGGATTGTTTGCAGGCGTTTGATTTGAGAAGAGTCGATGTTGTAAAAAATGGAATTGCAGTAGTCGAGTTTGGAATGAACAATTGATGTGGCTATTGTGCATGCAGTCTTGTAATCAAGTATTGGGCGCAATCGACGGAGGTCACGGATGTGCATATAGCAGGTGCGAGATAGCTGGCTGATATGGTCGGAAAAGGTGAGGTTTTTATCGATGATGATTCCAAGATTGCGGACAGTAATTAGGTAATTAGGGTCTAGGGGGAAGAAATGGAATCATGATAGGATTTTTGGAAAAGGAGTTTTTCAGTTCTAGGTGAAAGACCTGTGTTGCGATAGCAAGTGGCGAGTTTGGGGTTCGTAGGATGGCTCAGCTTGTACTGTTGTCGTAATTATGGCGGGAGTTTATCCACGAGAGGCAGAACAACCTCCAAATGGCTATGGAGCGATTTGCAAGTTGTAGTGATGAAGTGACGGAAGAGCAGAGACGTGTTAGGGTGGCAGAGGAGCAGGCCGAGTTCAATGGCTGGATTGTGAATAACTGAAGAAAATCGGATGGCTGGGAGGATTGGAGTGTGTTGTAGGTTATTAAGTGGTATATATACAGGCTTGTTAGTAGAATCTTGGTTCAGAACAGTTGCTGTATAACGTGGTTTCAGCTGTGTCCAATGCATTTGGAATCGTCTACCTAAAAGGCTCAAAATGCCAGCCCACTATTGTCGTTTAAATCACTATTTGATTTTGGCCTTTGCACGACGTCTTGGCTGCTATAGCAAACAATCATCCACGCCTCAGATTCATATTTAATGAATGTGCAATTGTGCATGTAATAAATTACTTAAAGAAACAACTGTTGAAATCTTTAATTCAAGACTTTTCTGAAAAAATATTGAAAGGTAAAACCTAATGCCTCTTCAATACATCTTCAAGACATCACCATGGTTGTTCTTTTATAAAAGTGACTGCCTACAGCAGAACAAGTTCAAACATTAACGATGAAATGATGATAATGGATATGGACAATCTTCATTGCATTCTCGCAAAAAAAGAACAAAATTAGATCATGTAGCAATGTGGAAAGTAATATGAAATCCGTCCAATAAAGAGGTTACCCATGCTTCGCCTTAGCCAACAATTCTCGTGAAATTATTATTCTTTGAATCTGTGAAGTTCCTTCATATATCTAAAAGTAATTGGATATATTTTCTGTTAATCATTCAGTTCACATTTAAGTTTTCACTCCATCAAAAATATAAAACTGTTCTTAATTTTTAAGGTTTGGAGAATAAACAAGAATAAACAATAGAGCTATAAAAGTGTACTGCTTTACAATAATGTAATTGAAAACAGGGTGCAGCAGAAAGAAGAACTTAGATATAAGATTCAGAGCCTTTTGTTTGCATCCAACAAATGACAATTGAATATTTCAATCCAATTTAAATGACCATTCAAAGGCATTTTGACTGAATCTCAAAGTTGTTCCTTATCTACGGTAAACTGCAATACAATGGCAGCTTCTGGCAAATTTCTTTAGTCATCCTAACACTATAAACTTATCACCAGCTTAAGTCACAAAAAGTCTTAAACGTGCTATGTTCCAACCAGGTTTTATAACTTAATAAAATTAAACAGTTAAAATAAAAATGCAAAAACTATGTACCTGAAAAATCTTTGCATCACGCATCAGCTTTTCCACTGGATACTCTCTACTATAGCCATTTCCTCCAAATATCTGTTTAAGGCAAATATTGCATATTGCATTAAAGTTATTTTAAAACAGAATTGTCACAAATTCCCAACAGAATATGGAACGAGGTCTGAATTACATTACATGCATCTCTCTCACTTACTGTACTCACTGAGTCCAATGTCCTTGTAAGCTCCAATAATATTTATTCTGTGAAAATCATATGATTTGACTTGGTAATAATATGATGCCATTGTGGAAACCCAGGGTTCCAGTGTTTCTCAACAATTTAAAAAGTTCAGCAAAGAGAGAGAAAGATTAATAACTAAAAAAGAAAGCAGGAAACGATACTATGGCAAATGCAGTGCGACGTAGCTCTGATTTATGACTAGAAGAAGTGGGGAGAAAGACTTACAGGCAGAATGTAAAGGATTGGAGAATTTGAATCCCAATGGAGGATAACCTGAACTATAAATCATACCTTGCCCAATAGGCCTCATGAAGCTGTAAATACTAAATAGCTTACCTGTACACAGTCCGCAGCTACCTTATTAGCTGCATCAGCTGCAAAGGCCTTCCCAATAGCTGCCCAGTAGGTATTTCTTCGGCCATAGTCGATCTCGTAGGCAGCTCTCTGTACAGCCATTCGAGAAAGCTCCAGACTTATGGCCATGTCGGCGAGCATGAACGAAACAGCCTGGTGCTGGAAAAGCAATGATTTTGTCAGAAACAGAAAAGAACAATAAAAGGCTCTTGCAGCTCGACAAAAGTAAAAGCACTGGTGAAAACTACATCAGCTATTGTTGAACCAAATATGATTCCTCTCTAAATCCACCTCGTTCTGTCTAAAGGTAAAATTGTTTGCCAGCATAAAAAAGCTGTTCCATAAGTCAACATCCATACAGTTCATGGAGTTAATTGGTCAAAGGTATTGTGGTTGATCAAATGCCTAGCTCCGAAATTATTGTGAAGCTCAAGCAAATTATATCCTGAGAATTCTATGACTAATTTTTGTGTGTACCAACTGATGAACAATGTGTCGGGTAGTCAATGATTTTGTGAGATACTTAAAAGTACTAAATTGAATGCCTTGATAAATATGAACAGTGAACACCTTCCATCACTTGGTGCTATTCCCACAGGAAAACTTAAGTGTTCTACATCATATTTCTTTCTTTACACAAGACTACATTTTTCTATAGGACTATGAAAGGCACATTCCACAGACAATTCGGAAGCAACAACTGCAACCAAGCAATAACTAAATTTCAATTTTATCAGAGCATGCTATAGTGTGTACATGCTATGAAGCTGAATGAAAAGCTTCAAGAAAGGAAGCTCATAACTTGATAAACAGATAACATGCAACAAATGAAATAATTTCTTTGCCTGTCACCAATTATTGACAAAGAATGGATCAAATTGGCTGATGACTCACTTCACATATTGGAACACCAAATGTCTTCCGTTCCATTGAATATTTTGTGGCTTCATATAGGGCTCTCCTTATCAGGCCAACTGCTCCAACTGCCACCTAAGCCAATGCCAAACCATCAACAGAAACTTCAACAAGCAGCAATGTGAGAAGGTGGTAATCCAACGCTATTCACCAATGCATCCAGAGTCCAAGTTCCTGAGTTACCTGAACTGATGTTGTCAATTCACTGTTTAGTCATTCATTACTGGGCATGGATACATTCAAATTTGTCTAACTTACATTAGACACTAGTTAGTATAGTCTACACTAGATAACAACCTACATTTCAACGACATTACGCATTAGTCTACCTCAGGGGTTTTCAAACTGTGGTACGCGTACCCCTGGGGGTACGCCAAGTGTCGCTAAGGGGTACGCGAAAAATTTCAAAAAATTTAAATTTTCTATAAGTTTATGGACTTCATGTCCGTCTTTCTTTCATTAGCTATGCTGCGTCCACCGTTCGCTTCTCTTTCTGTACATTTCTATGAGTTCATGCCAACCTTCTTTGATTAGCTGTTCCATGATTTTTTAACGTTGAAACGTCACAGCCTCGTCATTTTTGAGTTGGCAAGGCAGAAATGCTGCTATGAATAAAATAAATGCAATGGTCAAGAAACTTCAGTTTATTTAGTCAGACCTGAGCAATCTCGTGTAACTTCATTGTATTTTCTGGAGTCTTTTGTAATGGAGAATGAGCTTAAACTTCATGCTAATCTGTATCGAAGATATCAAGAAACATTGCTCTCAGTCTCAGTTGATTTTAGATTTACATTTATAGACCCTCTATTTTCCTGAACAGTTTTATGACAAGGAATGGATTCGAAATCCATTTTCGGATGTAGTGTTGCCGGCTGATTTTTCAGTCCAGGAAAGAGACCAGTTTGTTGAACTGTCATGTGATGGTGAATTGAAGAACGAATTCAAGAAAGACACGTTGTGTGATTTTTGGCTGAAACGAAGAGCTGAATATGGATTTATTTCTGACCGAGCTTCAAAATGTTTGATTCCTTTCAGCACGTCATATCTGTGTGAAACAGGTTTTTCAGCTATGCTTGCGATCAAAAACAAATACAGAACAAAGCTTGAACTCGAACCAGATTTGCGTTTGAAATTGACAAATATTAAACCAGATATTGTAAATCTGTGCTTGTCAAAACAAGCCCACTGCTCACATTTAACACTTTCTAATAGTGTTTTAATTTTTTTCATTTTTGTTGATATGACTACATTCTTAAGTTAAAATTATATTACTATAAAATTTTCTATGACCAATACCTTGTTTCACCAATGATTAAAAGGAGTTGTTAATTGCAAGGTTAATTCACGCTCTCATGTTGTTTTTGACCTGACCTTTCTGCC
>JACEVL010003164.1:0-14308 GCA_020284085.1 Aporrectodea caliginosa
AATTCAGAACAATCATAGGGGCACAGTTTATGCTAATATTTCTGTTTCATATATATATCAGTATCAATAAACACTGAAAGCACTTACATTAAATTAAAGTATCTAAATATTATTTTATACGATTTTGTATTAAAAAACTAAATAAATCAAATTATTTTTTAATGGCTGAAAAAGGTACCGGAACGCCGTTCCGGACCGCTCCGGCTGAAAAAAAGCACTGCTCTTTCTGAACTTGACCATATCTCTAAGTGGGCATACATTAGGAATCTTAAATTAAATCATGCTAAGACCAGAGAAATGGCTGTCAAAAGACCGAGGTCCAAACCTATTCATTCATTCATCCATTTAAGATATTTATATAGCGCCCCTTCAAGATTTCTACTCAGAGGCGCTCCCGACTACAGCGCGGACACTGAATCGGAATTTCACGCCGAAGCGCATGAGCAATTGCGAGTGAAGGACTTGCCTGCATGGGTCCCTACGCGGCGGCTTGAGGTGGATTCGAACCCGCAACCCTCCGGTTGCAAGGCACTGAACATACCTCTACACCACCACGCCCCACAATTGCCCTCCCTCCTCTCATCCCTGGCATCGAGCGGGTCCAGGAGATGGTTATTTTGGGTGTCACTATCTCTGATCGGATTGGCTTTGGGGCACACATGGACAAAATATGCTGCAAAGCCCGAAAATCCATGTTCGGCTACGTGTTTTGGTCGCCCACGGTCACCACGGTCAACGTCTCTTTGACGTTGTTAGGGCTACTACCCTCGCACGGCTACTTTATGCCTCCTCTGTTTGGTGGGGATTTGCCACTGTAGGGGAACGTAAACGCCTTAACGGTAGGTTATTCTGAGAAAATTGACCCGTTCAGGCTTCCTCCCTGCCGATTTTCCTAGTTTTGACAAACACTGTTATAGAGCTTATTCTACTCTTTTCCGTTCAATTCTCTTAAACCCTTGTCACGTCCAGTTTATTCATAATATAATAAAGTCACATTTTTCACAGATCTAGATGGCTTAGGTACTTTTATATCGAAATCATCGGCGAGAAATTTGAGGTAAATTAGAGCCCAAAAATGTACTCCATTTCGCATCATATGCTCAAAATTGCGTCGGCTTCTGGGGCTTCGCAGGCCCAAAGGCCTCCCGGTGCGTTGATAGTTACGAGATGTAACTGTTTGTTCATGGTGCTACAGAGAGTCTGGAGAATAATCAAGAGATAATGGAAAGAAGTGTCTTGCCAGACTGCGCGCATTTGACAAGATGTTAAGCAACAGCGCATGGAATCCACTGGCAACTTTGATTAAGTTCTTAAAGGTCTTCCATTCAGCTACAGCGATGCTTTGAGCGGCGCGAAGTATCCCACAATCTGCTTAGTGTTGCTGTTCAGGTCAGTGTTACCGCTTGGACTCTAAGGTGGTGAAATCAATGAAAGCATCGATGTTCTGGGCAGTTTGTCGTCATTGCCCAGGACCGACTTGAACGTCGTAGCAGCAGTGCTTGACCCGTTTCAGCAAACTTTGAGATATATATATACAGTGTTACCTGAGTGATCAGCATAGGCGTAAACTCCTGTAGGCCGCTAGGCTCGACCCCCCCCCCCAATAATTGAGGCGTCAGGCTTGCCCAGGCATTGGGCCCCTCCAATATTATGACCGTAGTAATATATTTTTCGCCTAAACTCCGGGCTTAAAGTGTGAATGGACGGCGTCTAGGCAGGCACTTAGTTTCAAGGCTGAACGCCCGCACTGCCACTTATTAGACATGCACCAGACCACCCTAGCCTGGACGCCGTCCATGCAGCAGTGTAATTACCTTGGGCGGTCAAGCTATACGCACCCCCCACCCCAGCAGCTTTCAGCGGCTCAATGTAGGCTATCTTGATTTTCGCGCGCATCTAAATATTTCGAACATGTGTTAGCCCATGGAGAACTAGGCTTTTATCAAGTACCACGTAAAAATTTAATGAGTTTACTTACGAGTGGATTTTCGCGCAAAAAGCGATTTGCTGATAGTGAAGAATGTGACGGAGAAACTATAACTGCAACAACTAGGCTAAATTAAGATGATGTGGCAGTGATGCTGAGAAGATTGATGAATCAAAAGCTGGTACGGTAAGTGTGAATGAGAAATCTCGTAGGCCTACTGACCGATATTGTAGAAAAAAATATGCTATTATCAAAAATAGTGATGGTGCAATGTTAGGAAACAAAAAGTTTGATAGCACTGTTAAAAAGGTATTGCCTGTTTCTTCAGCTGATTGTGACAGATGATTCAGTCAAAATAATGAATCTCTATCAAGCCAGTGGAAGAAACAAGCTGATCATTACATCTGTAAATGAATTACTAATGATTGGTATAAATGGTCCACCTCTCGCCCTATGGAATGCCGAAAAGTGTGTTATTGGTTGGTTGAAGGCGGGCAGACATATATAGAGCCCTGGACAAAAGCAGCAGGCTTGCCAAGGACATCTGAATTAGCTAGTAGGCCTAATAGTTCGAAATTGTATGCATAATTAACGAAAACTATTGCTTTTCTTGTTCTGTTTTCATTCACGATACTTCGGTGTTAGATGGAGTCACAAATTTTTGCCAGAGCTGGTAGGCTAATCTTCTTAAAATAAACCTCGAGTTTTCCAATAAGTACTGTATTCTCCATTGTTCGACTTTTTGACACAGCTACATGTAAGTAGTTGTGCCCTGCCATAAGTGTGCATTTGAGGATCACTGCCAGTGGAACGCTCAGACAGACTAGCTCTGTCTGCCCGACCTTTAACCCTACAACGGGACGCTCAAGGCTCTGGGGCTGATATGCCTCGGCCCTCGGGGTGCAGGCTGGTGCACGGGGGCCTGAACTGCTAGGTCATGACCTGGGAAATATCTCTGGTAGACTCTGGACCTGTATAGCAATACTCAGTGTATTCATTGTAGCTGAGTTGGCTAGAGGGTGCTGGTCGAACAGAAATCTTGAACCAAATTTCTGTCCTGGCGGGGATTTGAACCCCGACCTCTCGATTGACAGCCCAGCGCGCTAACCACTACACTATCGAGCACCCCCACGCCAGTCTCTAGAATGTTATGCAAACCACACAATTATACGGGCATCGCAGGCCCTAAAATGATTCGCCCGGACCCCACTGGGGTACCTTACAGCGCACCACAGAACCCCACTCCCTTCACCTCCCGTCACATACGAATGGGGAGGGGAGGCGAGTGAGGGCAATGGGCCCTTCCAATATTTTCGACAAGTTTACGCCTATGGTGATCAGGATAAGACGGAGGCTTAGGCCTACTTATTTAAAGCAGCGTTGCATAAGTAGCCTACATAGGTGAAGTGGATGCGATTTCTAGGTTGATGTCCCAGGGACAGGCTAGCCAACAACAACATGATGACCATGCACTGCTATGGAAGAAAGCAAAACTCGACCTACTCGTAAAACACTAAACTTCGGAGTCGTCAGTCGAACGAGAAATTCAACAGTGCAGATGTTTGAATATTTCTACGGACGACGATTTGACCTGTTGGAGTATAATATTATGCAGAATGATACGTAATATCCTTGTCTGTCGAAGCAGAATAAGGTTCTTATTCTTCAGTTCGTCATATGCCTTCGTTGTGTCCAGAACTAGATTATCCTCACTGAGAACATGCGACGTCCATCAGATTCAGCCATTGTCACCAACTCTTTTCTTTCTTAGTTGTGACCTACCTCAAGAACTTTCCTTATCTCTACATATAAATTGCTCAACGTCTTCTAACTGTTTAAGAATTAAATTGACACAGTTCTTTGAATGTTTCTCCTTTCTTCAAACACAGTTATTTCAAACGTACACTTAATATCAAAGTTCTTATCAATTACCACTCAACGGTAACTTCTAACATACAGCTCTCTACTGCATTAAACCAACTACTACACTGTATTGTTCAAATTCACTGTCATCAGCAGTTTCTAAGTTTGGCGCGCTAACTGCACGTGTAGAGAATCTATCGTCAGCCAAAGTTTAGGCTACTTTAGGCCAAGCGCCCACGAGCCGACAGCGCAACTAAGGCCTAAGACTAAAACGCTTAACAATCGATACACATATATATATATATATATATATATATATATCAACCTAAGGAACACCTGTGCTCATTATATATGCAAAACATTAGTTCACATTACCTCCTTCCCTTTCTTTGGATTGAGCAAATTAAACTTAAAAATTTGCGAAATCATCAGGTACTAAATTATGCAATAAACTTAATACTATATAATACAGTAAAATAAACAATCTTATAATCTAGATAAACAATCTGCTACAACATTTAATCGTCCTTTCTTATAATTAACTTCTACATCAAAAGTTTGCAGTGCTAAAGCCCAACGCACCAGTTTAGCAGACTTAGACATAGATTCAGTCAGATAAGTTAAAGGATTGTGATCGGTAAAGATGTGAACTTTAGATCCAATTATTATCTCTTTCAACTTATTTAGAGCCCAAACAATAGCATAGGCTTCTTTCTCTACAGTTGCCCATCTCTTCTGAGTGTCAGTCAATTTCTGACTTATAAATGATACAGGGCGTTCTATTCCCTTATCATCCATCTGTGTTAAAACAGCTCCTACTGCAAAATCACTACTATCACAGTACAAATTAAAAGGTTTTCCAACATCAAAAACATATAAAACAACTTTAGAGCGTACAGCATCTTTAAGTAAATTAAATGCCTGTTGATGTCTATCAGTCCAATCAATCTTATCTGGAACATGTTTGCTTGTCAAATCAGATAGAGGCTTCGCAATCTGTGCAAAATCTTTGATAAACTGTCTATAGTAACCAAAAAATCCCAGCAATTGCTTAATTTGTTTCTTCGTTTCTGGGGTTTTCAAATTAATTAAACTTTCAATTCTATCTGGATTCATTTGAATCGTTCCAGAACCAACCACATGACCGATGAACTTTACCTCACTCTTACCAAAGATACATTTCTTTAAGTTCAGAGTAATGTTATGCAGTCTCATTTGCATTAAATATGCATCTAAATGCTGTAAATGAATCTTCCAGTCATCTGAATGCACAGCAATGTCATCTACATAGGGCTCAGCAAATTCATTTATAGGCTGTAAAACCATGTTAATTGCTTTAACAAATGTTCTTCCTGAGTTGATCATTCCGAAAGGAACACGAGTAAACTCGTACAGTCCATTGTGAGTAACAAAAGCAGTTTTCCATTGATCAGTTTGCTTAACAGGACAAGTCCAGTAAGCACTTCGACAATCAAAAATCGAGATCACATTTGATTTTCCAACTTTGTGCAAAACATCTTTTACAATCGGCATTGGATATTTACAATCCACAGTGAACGAGTTAATGTATCTGTAGTCGCAGGCAAGTCTCAGAGAACCGTCTTTCTTTTTAACAATTACCAGCGGACTTGCCATTCTGCTCGAAGATGGTTTTATAATGTTGGCTTGAAGCATTTCTTTAATTTGTCGTTCAACTTCTGCTCGATAGATGAGTGGAATTCGGTAAGCCATAAATTCTTTTTCACGAAATTCCGGTTTCAGTTCAATTTCATGCTCAACCAATGTACATAGTCCAGGCTTTTCAGAAAATCGATCAGAATATCTGTTCAGTACTTCCAGCAATTGTTTTTGTTGAGATAATGTTAAATGACTAATCTGTTCAGGATCAAGATTCAGTGAATTCTTTTCATCTTGCAAGTCATTCTTCGTCAACAACTCAACCACTGAACCAAAGTCTTCATCTTCTTCAACGATTAATCCACAACTCATTGCTCTTGTAATGTACTTTCTGATTTTATTTGCGTGAATTATCTTTCGACAATCGTCACCCATATCAATCAAATAAGAGTACTTGGACCTTCGTTGTATGACAGTACATGGACCATGCCATCGTGAAATCAGTTTATTTGTTGACGTCGGATACAACACAATAACTTTTTCACCCGGTTCAAATTCTTTATGTTTCGCTCTTTTGTTGTATTGATTCGTATACTGTAATTGCTTCTCTCGTGTATATGATTCTGCAAACAGTAATGCTTTTTCCATATTTGCTTTCATGTCTTTCAAGTACTTTTCTGGTTGGATTCCAATATGAGGTGGTAAATTAATTTCTCTTGTCCAACTTTCTTTTAGAATTGCCAGTGGTCCACGCGGAATCTTTCCATACACCAACATATAAGGAGCAATTCCAGTAGTTGCATTCGGTACTTCTCGTAATGCCCACACTGTAAACGGAATTACTTTATGCCATTGCCTTGGATTGTCAACAATTACATGATGGATCATTTTCTTGAATGTTTGATTCCATCTTTCTACTAATCCAGCTGCCTCTGGATGACCTGGCGTATCAAATCTTGGACTACACCCCATTAAATTCAGAAATTCTCTTGTCAGACTCGCAGTAAAATTTGTTCCTTGGTCACTTGTGATCACAGAAGGTACACCAACGTTCATGAACAACTCCATCAAAGCATCACATACAGCCTTCGCAGTTAATGATTTCAACAGAAACACTGTAGGCCATCTTGTGCAAGAATCGACAATACATAAACAGTACTTGTGACCTGCAGCAGATGCTGGCTCGATTGGTCCTACACAATCCACCGTAATTCTTCTAAACGCCACATCTTCTCTTGGAATTGGAGTGATAGGAACCCTGTCCATCACCAAACTTCTTGCCTTTAACTGACATTTCTCACATGATTTGCAAAATTTCACTATATCTCTTCTCATCTTTGGCCACGTAAAAGACAACTTTATTCGTTCTCTAGTTTTCTCTTCTCCAAGATGTCCTCCAAATACTGATTCGTGAGCCAACTCCATCACTTTCATTCGTCGCTCTTTTGGTAACACCAATTGATATATCGTTTGCTCTAATATTCGATATCTCTTGTACAGTAAGCCATTTACCACGCAGAATTCAGATTCTTTATCTGGCGCTAAATTCCACCATGCTTTCAATGATTCATCTTGTCTCTGCTGTTCTTCGAATTTCTTTGCGTCTGCAATCTGCATCTGTTGTTCTTCGTCTTTCTCATTTTCTTCAAACAAATCTCCTATCGCCACATCACAATCATTATCCTCTTTCGTTTCATTTAGATTACCATTCTTGCATGCAGCCATCTCTTGTTCACTCATTTCTGCTGTTATACCGTCTTGTATTAAACTTTGTTGATCATCACTTTCGTTTTCCTCTTCACTTGAACTTTCAGTTTCACTTTCCTCTTCGACATCTACCACTTTCTTTCGCTGACTCTGCAATCTCGTCGTTACATTCGCTTGCACATCTCCTTGTATCATTTTCACTTGTGGCACGGCTTTAAGTTCTGCAATGATTTCTGGATGCAACAAGAATCTTTCTGTGCTTCCCATTTTTGCAATACTAGCACACATCAATGTCACATAAGGTGTAAGTGAACATTTGACTTTATGCGGAATTACCTCTTCTTCCACATCGTTACAACACAGCCTTACATCAACTTTCACCAACTTTGCAGGAATGGCATCTCCTGCCACGCATTGTAAGTTCACTTTTCCAATCTGCTCCACCTTCATGCCTTCCAGTAATTCTTCACTAATCACCGGAACCTCTGCTCCAGAATCAATCAGTGCTTTTACTTTTATTGGTTCTTTTCCTGCTGTTCCACGAATTTCTACCTCGACGTACTGCAATACCACTTTCTTCAATGTTGTACTTTCATCTCTTCCAGCCATTTCTTTCTGCATTCCATTGTGCAATAGAATTTCTTTCTGAATATCAGGTGAAAGGTGACATTTCATCACTGACTTTACTTCAGTTTCATTGTTCTGATGTTCTGTGGCTTGACTTTCAGAATTATCAACCACTTGAATTCGATTCACCCTCGAATGTTCTTGTTTTCCATAATTTGAGGTTGTAACAGGAACTGGACAGAATTTCATCAAATGCCTGTCTGATCCACAGTTATGACAACGTTTCACCACTGCACCTCGTTGTTCGATGCTTTCTTTTCTCTTATATGGAGTAAACGATGCATTGCCTTCTCTCGCGACAAACCTTGGTGGTGATTTGTTATATACCTGACGTTGTCTGGTCATCATCGACTCTCTATTCTCGTGAACAACCGGAGAATTTGGTTTCACTTCTGCACCTCTGAACTGATTTCCTGTTTCTTGATTGCTCTTCCAATGAAAACCAAAATTTGGAGTGAACTGTTGATTTCTTTTTACATTGGGTACAAAATCAAAACTTGTCTTATTCGGAATTGCCAAACCAATTCGATTATTAACATGAATGTCTGCTAGGTCTGCCACAACACTAGCTTCGTAACAATCAGTTCCTTCCTTCGACAATACAAACTGTAGTGGACCTGGTGGTAGTGATTCTTTCAACTTATCCGCCACTAATAAATCAAACAGCTTCTCAAAATTCTTTTCCACTTTGCGACTTTTCACATAATAGTTCAGCAAGTTCTTCAGCCTAGCTGTAAACATTGTATACGTTTCTTCAGCTGTCTTCTTCGCATCAATAAACTTCGATCTGTACTCTCTCGGTGTCAACTTGAATTCTTTTAACAAGTGCTGTTTCACGACTTGATAATCGTCTAAATCATCGAATGACAATCTGTTTAGAACAGTTCTAGCTTTCGGAGTCATCAATGGCAATAGTAACTTCACCCAGAATTGTTCTTGCACGTTGAAACTACGAAACGCATTCTCAACCGTTTCGAAATATAATGGCACCTCCATCATATCGTTTGGCATTTTAGGTAACACGTGTTTCATGGCATCACCAATTTTCTTTATTTTCGAAACCATCGTTTCACTTTCTTCCTGTTTCCTTTTCTGTTCTTCTCGTTCTTCTTCTCTTCTTTGCTCTTGAGCTTCTCTATTTCGCTTCTCCTCTTTGAGTTGTGCTTCTTTTAATGCTATTTTTTGTTGTTCCAACTTTAAACGTTCTTGTCTTTCCTCTTCCGCCTTCTCCATGCTTTCTTTCTGTAATTTCAGTTCTTCTTGTCTAACCTGTTCTGCTCGCTCCAACTCTGAAATTCGCACTTTTTCCTTTTCTTCTTCACGTAGTCTCTTCTCTTCAATCTGTTGCTGACGTATCTCTTCGTCACTTTTCCGCGCCCTTTCAAATTCAATCATCTGCTCTAATCTTCTCCTTTCAGCATCTTCTCTATCTTTTCTCAATTGCTCTAATTGAATTTCAAATTGCTGCCTTTGCAATTCTTCTTTCTCTCTTTGAAGACGTAATTCTTCCTGTCGTGCATTTTCTGCTTTCTCTTCTTTTTCTCTCTGAAGACGTTCTGCCTTCTCTTCCTTTTCTCTCTGAAGACGTTCTGCCTTCTCTTCCTTTTCTCTCTGAAGACGTAATTCTTCCTGTCTTCATTTCTTTCTCTTCTTGTCTCCGTTTCTCCTCTCTTTCTTTCTCGTCTTGTCTTCGTTTCTCCTCTCTTTCTTCTTTCATCATCATCCACTGCATCATCATCTCCATAGACATAAGTCCAGGCGGTTTTTCAATAACCTTTTCCACAACACCGCCGACAGCACCTTCTTCTTCTGCTTCTTCCTTAAGCCAGACTTCAGCTAGCGCTTCTAACATGTCCTCACGTGACATATCTTTCAGTTTCTCTTCTTCAAAACCAGCCTTCAACAAGCGCTGTTTTAATCTTTCAGAAGACATCTTCTTCAGTTCTGCTTGTTTTTTGACACTTAATTTCTCCATCTTACTTCTTTACTTCAGTGCTGTCCTTTCTGGAAAACACGAGTTTTCTTTTGTGTTTGAAGTATTGGGGATTGTTCTTTGTTTGATAACAACCAACTTTTATACCTTTGTCGTTGAGGCTTTCGTTGTCGTCAATTTACCAATGATTCAAATGCGTATTCACCAGTCGACGTTGTTTCGAATCCCAGACGTTGTTTCGAATCCCAGACGTTGTTTCGAATCCCAGACGTTGTTTCGAATCCCAGACGTTGTTTCGAATCCCAGACGTTGTTTCGAATTCCACCGCTGCTGCCACCAAATATGTCACCAACTCTTTTCTTTCTTAGTTGTGACCTACCTCAAGAACTTTCCTTATCTCTACATATAAATTGCTCAACGTCTTCTAACTGTTTAAGAATTAAATTGACACAGTTCTTTGAATGTTTCTCCTTTCTTCAAACACAGTTATTTCAAACGTACACTTAATATCAAAGTTCTTATCAATTACCACTCAACGGTAACTTCTAACATACAGCTCTCTACTGCATTAAACCAACTACTACACTGTATTGTTCAAATTCACTGTCATCAGCAGTTTCTAAGTTTGGCGCGCTAACTGCACGTGTAGAGAATCTATCGTCAGCCAAAGTTTAGGCTACTTTAGGCCAAGCGCCCACGAGCCGACAGCGCAACTAAGGCCTAAGACTAAAACGCTTAACAATCGATACACATATATATATATATATATATATATCAACCTAAGGAACACCTGTGCTCATTATATATGCAAAACATTAGTTCACAGCCATTAAACACAGTGCCTTCTCTTAGCGCCATCTTACTTATCAACCAACCTTGTATTTCTGAGGCAATGAAGGCCAGGCGTGGGTGCCAGGAACTTAGCTCGTTGTGTGGCGAACACAGTCGCCAGCAAGCCGTCTGTGATAGCTGCTATTAAAACTGTTCATTGGGGAAGTTGAAATCAGCGCAATTCATGACAATGTTTAATTTAGTAATTAGTTAGGTAAATCTTGGCATTAGGTAGAGCGCGAATTTTGTCCTGTCACACTATTAGATGGTGAGCAATACACAGCAACACACAGCGCCTCTGATTGATGCACACTGCGAGAGGCGCTATATAAATTTATAGATACAATACAATGCAATACACAGGTAAACGATAAACTGTTGCCACTTCAACTTGTAGCAAGATAAAGTGACATAACCAGAACAGAAAGCACTGAACGCGCCATGACTTTTGGGGTACCAAGGGACCCAAGGGTAATCCCGTAGTTTAGGTTGGTAAATTATTTTATATCGTCAAATTAAAATGGAAGCTGGATTAAGGAAAAAAATTGTTTCAGTAACTCGAAGTGGGATTGATGAAACGATTTCTGTCTTTCAATAGAAGTTGGATTGATCGAAATAATTTTTACCGTAAATAGAAGCTGGATTGATGAAACTATGTTTTTGAAGCAATAGAAGCTGGAATGATTAAAATAATTGTTTCCGTAAGTAGAAGCTGGACCCATGAGAATAATTCTTTGCTTAAATAAAAGTTTCATTGATGAAAGATATTTTTGGGGTTAAATAGAAGTTCGCTAATTTTTGTAATGAAATGGAAGCTGGATTGATTAAAACAAATTTTCGATGAAATGGAAGCGGGATTGACGATAGTTATCATGGACATAGGTAGATTGCTTACTTACCAACATGAAGTTCGGTATTGAAGATATTCAAATAATTTACCAACCTAAACTACGGGATTACCGGACCCCAGTTGGTCATATTAAGGAGTGAAACATGTTGGTCGCATGAGGGTTAAACAATTTGGATATTTTGCAATAAATTGACCTTCTTTTGCTTCAATTTTGATGTCTTATGTTAATTTTAGCCTTAGATTCTTGTTATTTGGAAAATAGAAACCTCAATTTCGATCGGCCATTAAAAAAATGGCCAACCGATGAGACCGGGGCCACTCTGCGATGGCCCTAGTGGAATCATTGCTCCTGAATGTGTATGTTTAAACACCAAGATGATGATTCTAATTTAGCTAGAAGCCGAGATATTGAAAAATCTCAATTTCGGTCGGCCATGTTTTTTTAAAAGGCCGCCATCTTTAATTCTAACGGAAATTTCGAATGCATCCCCTTCCTAAAATGTTCTCTTAGGTTCCAACTACAACTGTGCAAAGCGGCAACATGTGTTTAAAAAATGCAGTATACTGACCGAATTTGGTTTGTACCGCCTCTACTATATCGGAATTCACTGGCGACTACTCTGACGTGGAAAGTCATTATAAAGCGGTCTTTCACTTACCTTTCTCTGAGAAGCCGCTATAGCGTCCACCGAGACAGTAGTACTATAGTACCATACAAAACACGACATTGGCCTTATCATATAAATGTTTAATTGCCCAACTTATCGATTTGATTCATTGATTGTATAATTCTAATTTTAAATTTCACTCTACACGTTAAATTAATACAAAGTTCACGACTATCGTTGGAAGGTCGAAGGTGACTCTACCGTTTGCCACGTTACCCTTCGAACTTTCTGTCTCTGGCTAGATTGCCGCTAGAGGCAGATATATATTCATGATTATTCATTAGGCAATTCACACTCATCCTCTGATTGGTCGCGAGATTCCCTTGGATCAATTCCCTTGTGTACTTTCGTAATATGCGACCCGGAAGCATATTAACATTCTATATACGAACTCAGAATCTGAATATTCATGAGTAATTACGGCCTGCTACTGATTGGATGATGGCGTAGGTTAATAAATATTCATAAGTAATGACGTATCTGCCTAGGAATTAATGAGCAGCTAATATTTAGTTTTGCGGCGCCTTACTATTTTTTAGCATACATTCACGTGATTTAAGTGCTATAAAGGGTTGATTTTTCACCATTTTGTCTGTCTGGCTGGCCTGATACTTTCCGAATATTATTTGGTAGCTTCGATCGTATAATTATTATTTTAAACAAAAGTTATGATAATCCTCCAGTTTAGGTCCCCAAATTATTTTGTATTGGTATCCATTGAAACTGAAGGTTATTTATTCATCAATCCCACTTCTATTTAGCAGGAATTCTTTTCATCAATCCCACTTCTATTTAGCAAGAATTCTTTTCATCAATCCCACTTCTATTTAGCAGGAATTCTTTTCATCAATCCCACTTCTATTTAGCAAGAATTCTTTACATCAACCTCACTTCCATTTAAGCAGAGATTTATTCTGATCAATCCAACTTCTAGTTTAACGATTAACTATTTTAGTCAATCCAGCTTCCATTTACGTAATTATTTTTCATCAATCCAGCTTCTATTTAGGTAAACAATTATTTTAATTAATCTCTCTTCCATTTCATGAAAAAATTATTTTCGTCAATCCAGTTTCTACTTAGGTACACAAATATTTTCGTCAATTCAGCTTCTATTTACGCAGTTATTTTTGTCAATCCAGCTTCCATTTAAGTAGACAATAATTTTCATCAATCCAGCTTCTATTTTAAATTGACGATATCAAATATACCAGTGCGAAATAATGTGGGGACCTAAAATGGAGAATTACCGAGGTTATTAGATTAGATGATGATGGCAGACAGTCTTTACGGAACTGGAGTCGCTGTAACCGTGGATAAGTTTTTTTGACGACCCATTGTGTCGCTGACATTTCCTCATAAAAACGCAGCCACGTGTCAACATCTTCGGCGCATTTTAACTTAGCTCTGATCTCCATTTTTTCTTCATTATTTATTATACATTGATTTTCGAATGGCAATCGAGAAAATATCCGCTGTCCACCATTTTGGTTTTGCTCGTGCATCGAGGCCCGGCATAGCATCCAATCAACAGCAAGCCGTAATTACTCATGAATATTCAGAATCTGAGTTCGTATATAGAATGTTAATATGCGACCCGGAAGGGATACCCGGCCGGTGTTTGTCCGCGGTTTCCATATGGAAAATATGCAGGATATCCCGCATCCCAGTTCATTCCCAGATGACTAAAAAGTAGGGCTGCGGAAGTTAACGATTAATTAATCAATTAATCGCTGATTAATTTTAACGATTGAATTTATATTTAACGATCGATCGAAGACCGCTTAATCGCTTGTTATATTATTAGCAAAACACGTTGCTCACTTTAACCAAGCAGATAGACACAAACAGACAGACAAACAGACACAGACACACACAGACACACACACACAGACGGACACACAGACAGACATGCATTTCAGACACAGAGACACACAGACACGAGCAGACATAGAGGCAGACATGCTTGTTTGTCTACGTAAATGGTTGAAGGAACATTTGAACTGAAAAAAGTAAAGAAGACTACAAATAGCTAGGCTACTAAGTTAGTAATAACTACTATCTAGCAATAAATATTAGTAATGCTATTAAAAGATTAGCAACGAGTAATGCTAATTTTGCATTTGCCATTACTTATTGAGGAATACATTTAATCACAAGTTAACTATTAATTTATCGTTAATTCTTAAATAGTTAGCTATTTAAAAATAGTAATCAAAAACAGTCCTACTAAAAGTGATACCCAGTAGGCTATGCAAACTAGGCCTATACTGTAAAATGTACTG
>JACEVL010003165.1:0-21894 GCA_020284085.1 Aporrectodea caliginosa
AGGCTACGGCCAAGGATGATTTTCCTTTTTGCGTACAGGCACAGCCACTGCATACCCTTTACTATGCCTGTACCCATCCACGGATTCCTTGATTAGCCGGTCAACAGACTCATCACTCATAAGAATTTGATTTTGGATTGGCTGTTGGTTCAAAGTTAACTGATGCAGACAAATTTCGATTTCTAACTGAATTCTAGACTCCACCAGAATCGCATGCATGGTTAGCACTTCGCATTAAGAACCCCTCTGGTAAAATGATATTCCTAGCTACGTCGTTATAAAGGCTGTCAGACGATTTTGATTATTTCGGTCAAAACTTCTGTGGTCATATTATAGTTGAATTACTTGAATTTGATAAAGAATGTGTCTATCAGTATTTTGAGTTTCTAGAATTGACGGCCTAGAATTGATTCGGCTATTGGTTTTCTGGCAGGCATAGAATCTTTTTACTGGATGTAAATTTATTAATTGAAATTTGAGTTATTAGGCTATCAAAATGAATAATTCTTTAACTTAATGCTGGATGTAAGTTTCATAATAAAATTGATGCCAAATTAGCAATATTTGATATTATATTCCATTAAGTTGATGATGAATTAGAAGATAAATTATCATAAGAACTCTGGAGCTTAATAAGCAAAGAAAGATTAGTGAAAGTCAGGAATACAAACGAGAGACAGACGCTTCTTCAAAGTCTTGCATTTTCAATTTCATAAAAAGCGAATGATGCAGCAAATCAAGCTGACAATATCTTTACTAGTATGTATATACAATAGTAGAAGTCTAAGAAGTGATTTGAAGATCATGGTACAGAGCGAGATGTGCAGATAGTAATGTAACGTTAATTGTATATTGTGTCTTTAGGCAGTTAATAAAAGTATAGCCTACTCATTAGTAAGCATGCTATAAATATGTGCGTGGTGGACCGGTTGTTGTCAGAGGGGACCTTCGTCAGAGGGGGGGGGCCCACACTATTACCACAGCACCGGGCCCGCACTAGCCTTAATACGGCCCTGCATGTACCTGTACGCGCGTGAACGAGGAGGCGTGTGACGGTGTGAGCACTTCATGTAGGGAGCAGATGCGCTAGGGTATCCATAAAGTATGACCGCAAAATTACCTCATTTAGACCACCCCCCCCCCTCTCGCCGCAAATTTAATCTGCATACGGGCGATGACCAGAGGCGGGGCTTTACACACTGATGAATCATCTTTAACTAGACAATACAGCGCCGCGTTGCTGGTAAGTATACTGAAGGGAGTTTGCTTAATTGCTCGCGGAGACCAATAAGACAAGTATTGGTGTGAATTCTAGCACACTTGATTGCCTCCAGAAAAATATGGACGCAATGGATAGGTGCTGTATAAATATGCATACAACTTATATGTAACTTCAATACGTTCGCATTTGATGTTTCACTACTGCAGACGCTCGAATACATAGGCTACATAAAAAATAAAAAAATTTTACATGTAGGCTATGCCTATTGCTAACACTAAGTACACCGCTAAAACACGACTGCACGTTTTTTTCATACGGCTGCATTAACCATCCAGTAGGCCTGGACAGACCCGGAATCGGCCTCGATAATACGTCCATTGTCCAAGATTGGACAATAACAACAGTTATTAACAACATTGTTATACACAGGAAAGGGAAGGTAACCACTCACACTCATCATAGCGCATTGGATAACACACTGGCATAGAGAGCGAGAGGTACTGAGATCGAGTCCGTACTCCGTATACGCTGTGTCATTTGTGGTCTTGTGAATTGTTTCAATTGCATAACTAGGCCTACACTGTAACCGGTTGCGGTTTGTCAACCGGATTGTTTCAATAAAGAATATTATTATTATAATCACAAATTGTCCGGGAATTTGGTGTAAATATCCACTTCACAGTCTTAAGTCTTCACTAAACTCGAGCAGCAGCAGATGTCCAGAGATATTCTATCCCCCCCCCACCCTAAAGCATATCCTCCGAATCGAATAAAACGGTCTAGATCTCGAGTAGGCTATCCGGGGGTAAACCATTCTATCCCCCATCGTCATACGCATCACGATAACCAAGACGAAAATCCAGTCAAAATCAGCAAAAACAAAGTAAATTAATTTAAGGTCGACGTACAAACTAAATCAATCAATCAAATCTCTTTTATTGAAGCCAAATGAAAAAACACATAACATTTCAACATAAAGTATCAGGATTGGCCGCAAGAGGAGTCCCAAAAGGGATCAAGATCCCGCTAACTAGGGACACCTAGAACAACATTTCAGAAATATGAATTAGCTAAATCCTTGATAAACAGTGCAATATCAAGTTTCGTACAGCAATGCAAACACTAGTATAGTACATATTACACAGTAAATGATTAACTCGATTCAAAACACTATGAAAATATAAAAAAAAACCGAAAACCTTAACTAACAGTGAAAAAGAATATCCGGCAGGGTAGGTTAATTTATTATAGCTAACTTCCATTAATCAGATAGGCATGTAGCATTTTTTTAAAGTGCCGTAGGTGGAGGGCACAACGTATGTGAGAGGGAAGCATGTTCCAGGTTGTGGAGCCAACAGATTTTATGGAGAATAAGCGAGTATTGGTGTGTGCGTAGGCTATATGGGGCGATAAGAGTTAAAGTTTCTGGTGTAGTGAGTATGAACATCGGATCCTAGATGAAAAAATCCCTTAAAACATGCTGGAAGTAAACCATGTTCATAGCGGTACATAAATAGGCCAATCTGTAGGCTAATGTTCGAATCTGCTCTAGCTTAAGTAGCTTCAAGTCAGTAAATTTAAGATACTCAACTTAAAATATTTTTTACAATAAATCCAAACAGTACGAATGAATACACTTAGAAACCGCCAAAAATGCAAACTAAACCGAATACTCCATTTCGCTAAGGGGGATACTCTATTAGGCCTATAGCCTATAGCCTACTAGTTCATGTATGGGAATAGCCTACTCTATTTTTTGACACCAGCCGTAAATATAAGTTTTACAGAGTAACCAGTATGGAGGGTATACGTATAATCATTAATCTGACGTCCTTCAGGTTACTGAAATTTAATAGACTTTTGCTCTTGAAGTTGATTATAATTTTGTATAAATTTAGCCTAACGTAGGCCACTCGTATTTCGGTAGGCTATATTGTATTATATTTGAACACTTGTTATAGCGCCTCTATATTCGTTTATTGAGAAAAACAATCTGACAAAAACGCAGAAATGCTAACATGAGTGATAATGAATAATTAAAGTTCAGTAGAAAGTCTTAGAATAAACTAGTAGGGCCTAAATATTTTTACATAATGATCTGGGAATAAATTGAGAGTTGTCCTTGGGTGGGAGAGTATGGTTGTGTGCTCTAGGTCTTAATTGGTGAGAGAGAGGCCTGAGAGGGGTCGGAGTGGAGGTAGGAGTTGGTGAAGTACATGCTTGGGGTTGTGCATTTTTTGTGCAATATGGAGAAAAGGAGTTTTGCATCGGCTATATTGGCAAATTCAGAGACTGTTGGAAAGGATTGCTCTAGGTAACCTAGGGGTGCAAAAAAACAAACTTTTTTAAAAATGAAAAGTTGATTTTTTGGTTTTATTTGGTTTTTGGTTTTGTTTTGGAGATTTTCCTATTTCGGATCATAAGACTCATAAAAATGGCATAATACCGTAAAAAATTAATCAGATGCATATAAATGAAATCAATTAGAACAGTAGAACCGTAGAATGTCATAAAACGAAGTTAAAAAAGACCATACAAGAGACTTGAAGAGACGACATTTTTGGCATTTATAATTTTGAAATTTGTAAAAAACCAAAAACCAAAATTTGCAGATTTTTGTTTTTGTTTTAAACCAAAAAACCAAAAACCAAAACACCAAGCCTTTAACAGCCCTTAGGTAACCTAGGCGTTTAAATTGGCTCTTTTTATGAGTTTTTCCAGGCGTTCTTTATCGGAAGCCAGGGTGAGATCCACCAGGATGGGGAGGCATACAGAAGTTTAGCAACGGTAGTGGCTTTGGTGTATGAAATTGTAAAATTGAATAAAACTGCGATGATATTCATAGCTTTCGAATATAGCGTAAAAGTGCTAAGTTATAGCGCCATATAAGCATATATCAGGATTCCGGAATCAATCTGTGGCCTGATTTGTCTGCAGGTTATTTACAGCCGCAGAATTCGGCTATTGATTCTCCTTTGCTGCAGACTTCATATTAGGAGATAGATTCTAATTATAGTGACGTAATAAGACCGATACCGTGCCCCTATATAACTTGTTAATTTCTGTGCAGCAGTTGCTAGAAAAGAACAATACATGGTGCCTTTAACTCATTTATTTAAAATAGGTAGTTTTGTCAAAGTCAGCATGAATTTTACAGGTTAGAATGAGTAACTATGTATCGATAAATCCCGCTAGGCAGAGGTGCGTAGTAAAATGACGTCAACTTGAGGAACTCATTAAAATATATCATTTACGGCTTCGCTCTGTTGTTCGCCATCGTTGGTAAGTTCGTTAGTTTGTGTAATAATTAGTTACTAATTAGTTATTGTTTGGACGTGGTTAACAGACTTTGTCGTAATTTTCTTTATTCTTTGCGTCCTCCGGGCAAGGTCGGTGTTTTTCTGGGCCTCGCTACCCTGAGAAAGGCGTATCTGGGTGCGTTCAAAGACTCAATATTGTTTTCTGGATATTTTTCGATAGATCTTCAGTTTGGTTCGTTTAAGATCCTCATTAACTGTAGTTGTTCGAGGTAAGACGACGTGCGGTTCAAAAGGCCGTGATTTAGCATTTATTCGGGCGTTTAAAGGTACCGAAATTGCGAGTTTTTCAGAAGAGAAAATGACGAAATGAAAAGCGAGGCTGTTTCCTTGGTCAGGTGCATGCCATGTTTGTGCTTGACTGGATGGTTTGACTTAAAAAAGCTGTCGGGCCGCGGATGTAGGCCAGAGGTGCAGGTCCTAACGTTCAAAGTGTTTTCGTCGTGGTACAGTATTTATAATTCGATGCGGATGAAATTTTGTTTTAGAACACCGGCCTTCCTTTTTTAGTGGTGTGTGGTGGACCTTGTTCGTAACGGATAGAAGGGGTTCATCTGTAAATTCTGATAAGCTGTTAGCTCCACCCTTGAATGGTTTATGCTGTGTACAGGATAAGTACAGTCGAGCAAGACCATTATCAGCCTGATTACTTGTCACAAAGGCTTGGGACATAGATTTGGTATTTTAAAGTAGGCAGTTAACAGGTAAGAATTACAGGGCAGAACTTAACTTGATACCACTGCTTGTTTATTTTCTTTCTTTTGTGGAATTGATATCATGCTTGTTTATTTTCCTGCTTTTGTGGAATTATTTGATTATCGATGTGTATATTTTATAAGCATGATCTCCTTCAGATTAATTCTAAGCCTGTCATAGTTTTAGCTATTTAAATATTTTTATTGATAATTCCTTAAACAGGGTTGTGGATCCATTTACTTCTGTAAGGTTGTATCCAGTGGTTAGATCGACTTTGTCGTACCCCACAATTTAGTTTGTTCAACTTCAGGAGGGGAGAATAGGGGAGCTGAGGTTGGGTTAGGGCGGGGAGAGGTGGGAGTGATTAGATTGGACATGGAACATAATTGATCCAACTAATTGGGTGATGTCTATGGCCATGTCAGTAAGTCTTCTCTGTTTACAACTTGGAGCAAATTTAATTATGTACTTTTCATCCTGGAATTTGTTGACCTGATTTCTTTCTTGTAGGAGTTTAACCCTTTAACTACCAGAGGTAAAAATCCTGTGACCAGAGGAATAGATATGTATGAATGTACGTATGTATATGTGTCTGTACATATGTATGTATGTGTATGTATGTATGCATGGTAGTTTATATCTTTCACGTACATATACATGTACATATGTGTGTGTGTGTATGGTATGTATGTATCATGTATGTATGTGTGTGTACGTATGGTATGTCATATATATGACTGTATGCAGTGTTGGATAAACTCACACAAGAAATGAGTTAAATCAAAACTCAACTCATGCACCTCAAAATGAGTTGAAACTCAAACTCAACTCATCCTTTAGAAGTGAAATGAGTTAACTCAAACTCAGTTGTTAAATGAGTTAACACATCAACTCACACGTCTCATACCAGCACGTTCTAATCGAACGTTGTACAAATTAGGGCTTAACCGATTTCGTTTTTTTTGCCGATTCCGGATACCGGATAGTGTAGGCCATTATTTGCCGATTCCGGATCCGATTCCGAATAGTAATAAAGATTGTAATCTGGCCAAATAGACGGACATCGAAGACCAGTCACCCACTTAACGGATGTTTAAAGGCCACGACTGTGGTCGATTTGACAGGCTGCAGATCGGCTGGTCAGTGAATGGGGTTGCAAGAGATCTCCACAAGACTCTCTGTGTCTGTCTCTGTCTGTCTGTGTATCCTTCAGGCTTGAATTCAGCCCTCCCAGAGGTGGGGTACAGATTGCTCTTAGCCCTGATGATCCCTCCCACATGTGCCGTCTACTGTCCAAGGAGGTCGTAATACCCCACCCCAAGATCAAAGATCAACCCGCGGTGTCTCTCAAATGTTTCACACAGTCGGTCGCCAACGTGTTCAGGGTTGTTGAGAGTCAACCCTCCTCCCCTCCTGTGATGAATGTATCTATTAAGACCTCCCTGAACTATCTGATGAAGGCAGTCACTGTAGAGGGAGAACTAGCAGAGGTCATTAATAAAGCCATCCCAGGCTGATAACGGCAGGCCACGACCGTCATTAGCTATCCAACTATTAAATGATCTGTGTGGAAATCATCACTGAATGGCCTATAAATTATTGTTATAGTTTGAAAACCGTCAAAAACATTTTTTTACTAATCGGCAGGCTAGAAATTCCGGATCCGGATAATTCCGGATAGTCCAAAATCGGCAAAATCGGTTTGCCGATCCGGATTCCGGTTAAGCCCTAGTACAAATACACAGTTACCAGGAAATGGTATCATCAGTTTATTATTACTAGTATAACTGTTATTATTATTAATGGGATAATGGATAAATCAGGTTATTATTACTGAGTCAAAGTAAACACCACAGTCCACATGTTTCACATCTCAAACATGACTGGTATTAGCTTTAAGCAGAAGTTTTTCAAAGTTGGTGTGTGACAGTCTGTTCTGATATAAAAAAAACGGCTTGTTTCAACATAATATGTGCCGAGTGAGTCGAGTTTAAAATAATTGAGTTATAACTCAAAGTCACAGAAAATATGAGTTAAATCAAACTCATAACTCACACTCTTTAAGGTGAGTTAACTCAAACTCATAAATCACAGCAAGCGAGTTAACTCGTGAGTTTAAACTCATCTGAGTTAACTCATACCCAACACTGACTGTATGTAGTTATGTATGTATGTATGCATTATGCATATTTGTCTGTACTGCTATTTTAGTTAAGATTGTAGCCTATATTGTTTTGTTAATGTCGTTTAATGGTCTCTTCTTATGTTTTTGTTTGTTTATTCCAATCTAAGTATCGACTGGCTGTAATTTAGCGGGATCCATGATCCTTTTGGACCCCATGTAACCAATAGGCCTACATATCAATTCATTGCCTTATTGTTTCATTGTTTTAATCTTTTATTTCCATGTGTTTAACTGTACTTCCCACTCATTCCTTTTACTTTCGATATTTAGTTTAAATTAGTTAAGGTTAGTTAAGATTTTTATGTTAATCAAGTCAACAACTGTTATACTATGTAAAGCATCTTTCGGTCGCCACATATTATGTTGAAATTGTATAGAGGTGTCCCTACTTAGCGGGATCTTTGATCCTTCAGGGCCTTCCCTTGTGGCATTCAACAATCCATACTTAAAAGTGCAATCTGATTTTGTAATATTATTGTTTATTGTTGTTTGGCTACAAATAAACGATTGATTGATTGATGCGTGTATGTATGTAAGTTTGTATGTATGTATGTTTGTAACTAAGTCTGTTGGCCCCACTTTAATCCCAGTAGTGATCTATTTCTATGCTGACATCTGAGAAAACCCTGAGTCATAACCAAATTATGGGATTAACTAACACAGATTTCAGTATGCATAATGTGGGTGACCATGAGCAGCGTTATTCCATATACCGAGGATATAAAATAGACAGCGTAAAATTTGTGGGATATATCGTGTTTATATATCTGGCACTAAAAGGAAGGCAATTTATTTCGTCTGCCGGATAAGTCCGGCTAAGAAAGTAACAAAAAGGTTAAGAGAACTGAGCATTTAACAGTTTCTACATTGCAGGACCAAGGTTTATATTTGAAATATTTAAAATTTCAGAGAATGAAAAAGTGAAAAAGAAAGTTTAAACTAAAAGTAGATAAAAATGAAACTTTGATGGTGTTGAACAAAGTAGACATGAGAACGATAACTGGACGATCCATTTCAAAGATGACATCTGATGCCGCAATATTAAAAGCCACACTGAAGGGCAGTGAAGACGCTGTTAGCTAATAGCTATGCAACTGCAAGAGACGTTTCCAGATAAGAATTGCTTAGTATAAAAATTGTTTTCAGGAATTGGGTCAATTTAGCATTTCGGGAATCTCGGGTTTCGGCGATTAAAGTAGACACTGCAACTGTAAAATAAGTTTTAACCTGTATCAGTAAGATGAACTAACTGTAATTAACCAAAAATTTATAAAGCACCACTCAAAAAGGTCAGTGGCGCTTCCGACCCTGTCCAGAGTCATCACTGACACAGAAGAAAGTTTTCAGGCGACATTTGCTGGAACATGCCTTTGCATTTTGGTCCAAGTGTCAAATTGTTTATTCAAAATTGCCCGAGATCTGATTGCAACTCCAGCAAGCCAGACTTCTGTGGAACAGACTTTTTCTTTATGTGGCCTTGTAACAACTGGACCATGGAACAGAATGTCAAAATCATTAGAGATGCGTGTAGGTTGAAGACTTAGTTGCAACATTTTAAAATAGATACATGTGGAACTGAAACAGAGCTATTGCTAAACTCAGATCATTGTTACAGCATAACTAGCACTAAACTAAAATGATTTTTACGTTAAATGTACATGTGGAACTGAAACAGAGCTATTGCTAAACTCAGATCATTGTTACAGCATAACTAGCACTAAACTAAAATGATTTTTACGTTAAATGTACATGTGGAACTGAAACAGAGCAGAGCTATTGCTAAACTCAGATCATTGTTACAGCATAACTAGCACTAAACTAAAATGATTTGGAATGTAAAAGCTGATCTGAAGCTAAATTGATTGTGTTTAAAAAAACAACATTAGAACTTAACTAAAATCACCAAATCTTAACTTAATAAAAACTAGACTAAAAAGACTTCCTGAATTATATTAACACTGGAAAGAAGCTTTGACACATCATAAGTTCACTGTATGTTCCTTATAGTGCCTTTGAAAGGTTCTATGTAAATATTCAGATACAGACTTGTATTCATGTATACATATATTTTCAACGTACCTTAGGCTGCACTTGTTTAGATTAAATAATGAGTCCAGTGCTTTGGAGGGACTGTTAAGATGTGCTATATTTAGTCACTTGAACAAGACTGTTTCTGATGCAACTTCCTCAGTACAGACATAAACTCTTTGTGCACGGCCGTTCAGCTGTGTGCTGTCTTCTTAATAAACAAGACTAGTGGGCCAAAACGTGCACAGTTCAGTTAAGTAGAACAGCTTTAGTTGCTCCTATTAATAGGTTTAGTGCCTTTGTCAAAACAGTAGATGAAATGATGCCCTCTCACCTGTGTCCAACCTACATGCATGCCAAACGAATATTTTATGTGTTTCGCGTTTGATTAAACAAGAAAAAGCAACGCACTGGTTCTGTCTGCTTTCAGCTGATTCAGTCATTTGTGACACGTACAACATTAACTGAGGTCAACAACACTTGATTGATCATCAACAGTTTAAGGGCAGTGCAGTCACATAATCCTAAGCTCCTCTGAGCAGCTTCTCTTGAAGTGGCGCTATACAAAGCTGTACATGCAAATGCAATGACATTTCGGTATCAGAGGGAATCGGATCTAATCCAGAAACTTCTATGGCAACGTTATCGTAATGCTCAGGGCATCAATCGATGATGACTTCTAAGGGAAAACGCATTCCAGAATTGCTATCCATTGGACAGAGCCATGCAGTCAAAAATCTGTAAGGCCTCTGAATCTGAAGCCCATAAGACGGGCTGCATGGGTGAACTGTTCAAAACAGATGGGATTTTGTTTCGGAACTAAATGTCATAACAAAACTAGCAGAGCGGATTGAAACTGGACGCAGATTCCCAGTGTCAAGGGTTGGAGACAGTGGAATACCATGAACCCGGTACTGGTTTGGTCAGAGACACAATAAGAGCCAATGGCATCCAATGGATCCAATGTGATAGTGGTGAGCAAGAGGTAAGCTGGCTGGCCAATGTGTATTACTTTATAAACTATGTGACAAGTTTTAAGCTGGATTCTTGATTCTATAAGATGCCGATATGATAACTGCAGCAGATAGTGGTTGTTTTGAAATTGCGATATTTTCGTTATATAGCCCTAGCCAAAGAGTTCTGAAGCAATTGTAATCTGTGCAGCGAAACAATGCACAGAAAACGTGGAGTCGCCAGTGGCAGGCTCGCATGCGCCCAAGCACAACCCAAGGATTCCTATTCACAGTTGATAGATAACAAGTTGCATCAGCAGTGTTGAGAGACGACAGATGGTAGCATCAATGGTACATGATAATGCCACCACCCAGTGAGAAAGAAAAGAAATCAGACGCTGACTATCCTCATTGTATGGACAGTTAAGTAAATGGTGAGCGAATATTGCACCAATCGTCGAAGTATAAGATTGAAATGATGAGGGCTGAGTACTGAGCCCCGTGACAGTGTTAGATGATTACTCGATGTAGAGAAAATGAATGAAAATGCTAAGAAACTGTTACTCTACTTTACAGTAACCTGACTAAAAGTCTGCATTTAATGATAATCCTGGAAGCATGGCTCCACGCAGAGTGCAGGCTTAGAAGCACATGTGCTGCAAATGTAGTGTGCTTCTTTGCACTGTCCACGCTTGTTGTACACAACACTTGTAGTAGCTGGTGACTGTTGGCGCTCAGTGGGCCATAGAATGTCCATGTAGTGTTTGTCCTGACAGTCGTGACAGGTCAGACGCATTGTGATGAAGAAATGCCTTTGGGGCAACCGAAACATCGGCTGGTCAATCTTGAGTAGTGATGAGAGACCGAATCCACCCTTGGTGTGTAATTACTGTCAACATGTTCCCAAACACGAGGTATAAATACCGGTTTGGTTGGTGAGTTATCAGTTGGCACCGCAGCATCAACAAGGCCAGACTCGGATTCAGGGTCTGTGCTATCATTACCAGCATATGCAACCGGGGATCGTAGGCCTCAGTTTCCGCATCACTAACAGGTTCTGTGTCATCTAGTTGATTATCACTATCTCGATCACTGTCGTTATCATCAAAATATTCATCCGACAAATCTAGTTGTTTCAAAACCTCAACAACTGTATACCTTTTCACAGTGAGATCTTATCTGCTAGAATGTAGACTTCACACAGTGCACATATGCGCTGTCTAATGCAGGCTGCAGTTATAATAACAATATGCATCGCTATTTACCAGATGGCAGCACTAGCCATAGTAGTAACAGAGATGCGGCAGCATGGATTGCCAGCATACTGGCTGCACCTATAGTCGCTATGTACACTGATGTATACTGAGGTACGAGTTATTGTGTACGTCGTGTCGTGACCCACCAATTGACATACGAATTAACTCGTACCTTGCGTTTTAAGTGTTATCAAAAAATGGTTGCACAAAAACAAGGGAAAAAGAGAAACATTAGGACAGCAGGCCTGCCTGTGATGTTATACTACAGTTTGACAGTACAAGAAAAGAATTCAATCAATTTTGGTGATTGAGAAAATGATTGACAACAGTATTATCATTGAAAGAAGATTTCTGAAAATTTGCAATTTTCTGGTCAGCGAGCAGTCTTTAACGTTAGTTTCCTAATGAAATGGGTTACATATTCAACGTTGATTGTGACAGATTTGTAAGATTTTACATATGGCAGAGCTGCAAAGAGTTCAGCTTACTGTTGGTAGGGCTAACATCTATGATTCCATAAAGCAAGAAAGGTTTATACTGACTAGACGTAACAAGACGGTTTAAACAATGTTGTAGCATTTGCTGTACAAAGAATAAATGATATATGAAAAACTTCACTCTCATTTCATGCAGACTAACTTTAAATGACTTGGCCACAATCAATATACAGCACACATGTTGAATCTTGTCAGCATAACTAATTCCTGTTCCATTAATGTTCTTACCTACATCTTGAGATTTATTTACATCTATACTTTCTAGTCAACAGAGCATACAGTATGTCACCTACAGCTTATAGATCAGACAGAGATGCCATCTTACAATAAGGTTATCTACATACATGACAAAACTCCGGGAATACCAGGTTACTTCCCCAATTCTACACTGATGACTGGACCAACGTGACTATAATAATAGGTGACCATGCATTGCCTGCCTAACTGCACAGAGCTATCGTGTCTGATAGAACATTATCCCGCCTCACAAAAGTTGCACTCGGACTATACCAGTTATTAAGAGTGGTTGGCAGTTCTTATGTAGAAAGTCTCAGCATTAGCTTCATGAATTACACTCACTGTTTAATTGATTTAATAGCTGTTAAGCTCCTTTGTGTAAGGCTCTGTCAGAGGTTCACTGCATGTGGCTGAAATGTGACAACAAACCATATGGCACAGCATTTTTTGTTCCGAGTCTTACTTTTTGGGCACAGATGAAAATTGATATTTGCCCAAATTTACTTTGTGCACGTATGGTGTTTACATTTAATTGTAGACTTCTGTTCGGTTTTCAGTCTGATGACCAGGATTTTGACTTAACTATTTTTCGAGTTGCTTAGAGATTATGTTCTCAGAATGGCTTAGTAGAATATAATTACATTTATTTGCTTTGTCATTAGTAGAATATATAATCACATTTATTTTTTCTTTAGTAGAATATAATCACTTTTGTGTTTTTCTTTAGTAGAATATAATTGCGTTTATTTCTTTTTTCTTAGTAGAATGTAATTATATTTATTGTTTTTTTCCTACTAGGATATGATCACTCTCACATTGTGAGATCTGATGATGATTATCGCATGATGTCTGCTTGAAATGGATGAGAAAAATGACGTGGGTTGTTTTTTCGACTTCTATGGCAACGTTATCGTAATGCTCAGGGCATCAATCGATGATGACTTCTAAGGGAAAACGCATTCCAGAATTGCTATCCATTGGACAGAGCCATGCAGTCAAAAATCTGTAAGGCCTCTGAATCTGAAGCCCATAAGACGGGCTGCATGGGTGAACTGTTCAAAACAGATGGGATTTTGTTTCGGAACTAAATGTCATAACAAAACTAGCAGAGCGGATTGAAACTGGCAGCAGATTCCCAGTGTCAAGGGTTGGAGACAGTGGAATACCATGAACCCGGTACTGGTTTGGTCAGAGACACAATAAGAGCCAATGGCATCCAATGGATCCAATGTGATAGTGGTGAGCAAGAGGTAAGCTGGCTGGCCAATGTGTATTACTTTATAAACTATGTGACAAGTTTTAAGCTGGATTCTTGATTCTATAAGATGCCGATATGATAACTGCAGCAGATAGTGGTTGTTTTGAAATTGCGATATTTTCGTTATATAGCCCTAGCCAAAGAGTTCTGAAGCAATTGTAATCTGTGCAGCGAAACAATGCACAGAAAACGTGGAGTCGCCAGTGGCAGGCTCGCATGCGCCCAAGCACAACCCAAGGATTCCTATTCACAGTTGATAGATAACAAGTTGCATCAGCAGTGTTGAGAGACGACAGATGGTAGCATCAATGGTACATGATAATGCCACCACCCAGTGAGAAAGAAAAGAAATCAGACGCTGACTATCCTCATTGTATGGACAGTTAAGTAAATGGTGAGCGAATATTGCACCAATCGTCGAAGTATAAGATTGAAATGATGAGGGCTGAGTACTGAGCCCCGTGACAGTGTTAGATGATTACTCGATGTAGAGAAAATGAATGAAAATGCTAAGAAACTGTTACTCTACTTTACAGTAACCTGACTAAAAGTCTGCATTTAATGATAATCCTGGAAGCATGGCTCCACGCAGAGTGCAGGCTTAGAAGCACATGTGCTGCAAATGTAGTGTGCTTCTTTGCACTGTCCACGCTTGTTGTACACAACACTTGTAGTAGCTGGTGACTGTTGGCGCTCAGTGGGCCATAGAATGTCCATGTAGTGTTTGTCCTGACAGTCGTGACAGGTCAGACGCATTGTGATGAAGAAATGCCTTTGGGGCAACCGAAACATCGGCTGGTCAATCTTGAGTAGTGATGAGAGACCGAATCCACCCTTGGTGTGTAATTACTGTCAACATGTTCCCAAACACGAGGTATAAATACCGGTTTGGTTGGTGAGTTATCAGTTGGCACCGCAGCATCAACAAGGCCAGACTCGGATTCAGGGTCTGTGCTATCATTACCAGCATATGCAACCGGGGATCGTAGGCCTCAGTTTCCGCATCACTAACAGGTTCTGTGTCATCTAGTTGATTATCACTATCTCGATCACTGTCGTTATCATCAAAATATTCATCCGACAAATCTAGTTGTTTCAAAACCTCAACAACTGTATACCTTTTCACAGTGAGATCTTATCTGCTAGAATGTAGACTTCACACAGTGCACATATGCGCTGTCTAATGCAGGCTGCAGTTATAATAACAATATGCATCGCTATTTACCAGATGGCAGCACTAGCCATAGTAGTAACAGAGATGCGGCAGCATGGATTGCCAGCATACTGGCTGCACCTATAGTCGCTATGTACACTGATGTATACTGAGGTACGAGTTATTGTGTACGTCGTGTCGTGACCCACCAATTGACATACGAATTAACTCGTACCTTGCGTTTTAAGTGTTATCAAAAAATGGTTGCACAAAAACAAGGGAAAAAGAGAAACATTAGGACAGCAGGCCTGCCTGTGATGTTATACTACAGTTTGACAGTACAAGAAAAGAATTCAATCAATTTTGGTGATTGAGAAAATGATTGACAACAGTATTATCATTGAAAGAAGATTTCTGAAAATTTGCAATTTTCTGGTCAGCGAGCAGTCTTTAACGTTAGTTTCCTAATGAAATGGGTTACATATTCAACGTTGATTGTGACAGATTTGTAAGATTTTACATATGGCAGAGCTGCAAAGAGTTCAGCTTACTGTTGGTAGGGCTAACATCTATGATTCCATAAAGCAAGAAAGGTTTATACTGACTAGACGTAACAAGACGGTTTAAACAATGTTGTAGCATTTGCTGTACAAAGAATAAATGATATATGAAAAACTTCACTCTCATTTCATGCAGACTAACTTTAAATGACTTGGCCACAATCAATATACAGCACACATGTTGAATCTTGTCAGCATAACTAATTCCTGTTCCATTAATGTTCTTACCTACATCTTGAGATTTATTTACATCTATACTTTCTAGTCAACAGAGCATACAGTATGTCACCTACAGCTTATAGATCAGACAGAGATGCCATCTTACAATAAGGTTATCTACATACATGACAAAACTCCGGGAATACCAGGTTACTTCCCCAATTCTACACTGATGACTGGACCAACGTGACTATAATAATAGGTGACCATGCATTGCCTGCCTAACTGCACAGAGCTATCGTGTCTGATAGAACATTATCCCGCCTCACAAAAGTTGCACTCGGACTATACCAGTTATTAAGAGTGGTTGGCAGTTCTTATGTAGAAAGTCTCAGCATTAGCTTCATGAATTACACTCACTGTTTAATTGATTTAATAGCTGTTAAGCTCCTTTGTGTAAGGCTCTGTCAGAGGTTCACTGCATGTGGCTGAAATGTGACAACAAACCATATGGCACAGCATTTTTTGTTCCGAGTCTTACTTTTTGGGCACAGATGAAAATTGATATTTGCCCAAATTTACTTTGTGCACGTATGGTGTTTACATTTAATTGTAGACTTCTGTTCGGTTTTCAGTCTGATGACCAGGATTTTGACTTAACTATTTTTCGAGTTGCTTAGAGATTATGTTCTCAGAATGGCTTAGTAGAATATAATTACATTTATTTGCTTTTCATTAGTAGAATATATAATCACATTTATTTTTTCTTTAGTAGAATATAATCACTTTTGTGTTTTTCTTTAGTAGAATATAATTGCGTTTATTTCTTTTTTCTTAGTAGAATGTAATTATATTTATTGTTTTTTTCCTACTAGGATATGATCACTCTCACATTGTGAGATCTGATGATGATTATCGCATGATGTCTGCTTGAAATGGATGAGAAAAATGACGTGGTTGTCTCGACTACTTCCTCATCTTGTTCACTGATGATCCATGATACACACATCTTAGGAACAGTTGCCTTTCCTAAATCAGTCAACGTTGATCTGCCGAACGTGTCACGCCGAAAGATGTGCACAATATCGAGGTCCGATGAGGTAGGAGGCAATTTTTTCCGGGGTGCTTTCAACCGGTCAGATCTGGAACTGAACCAGAGTGAGAATGACTCCACAAACTCTGGAAATTACCTGACCAAGTGGAAGCAGAAGCATTCAAATGGACTTCAGACTTTGCATCGAAATATGGAATACGCTAATAAGCCAGACCATTATGGTGTCGCAAATCAGGCTTCGGATGTGAATGAACTGCAACAGCAGCAACAGCGGGCTTTTGAAAACCACGTGGATACGACGTCTCGTCAGAGAATCAATAGTGACTCTAACAGCAGCCACTTTGACCAAGTCGACAGTGAGGATGTGTCTTTCGTGAAAGATGAGAATGCGGCCATGGAGGATTCCGGTTCAGAGCCCGTAACCTGCAGTGTCTGCGGAGATACAGTGGCTGGGTTTCACTGTGGCGCTTACGTCTGCGAAGCGTGCAAGGTTTGTGTTTGTTCTGCTCGCATTACGCATGGCAACCATTTCCAGTTGCAATCCTTAATATTTTGTTCCTGGGTTTAAAAAAATGCTAGTGAACTTGGCTTCAACTTGAGTTCACTGATCACAGGTCAAAGATTCAAATTCCCTTACATGTTGGAGGTTTAAATTTTCATGTGCACTGATCACATGTTGGAGGTTCAATTTCCTACTGGGAGAGTTCTACAGAAATTGCAAGATTTCTGTTCCACCAGCAACCCCTATCGGATTCAGTTGTAAAATGAGTACACTAACGGTACAGTGTGGGAACACCAATCATCTTTGACATGAGGGCGTCATTAAATAAACATATGAATGTTCGATGGAGATAAAAATATGTGACCACCTGCTTTCGTATGCTAAGACTGAGCAAATTGAAGTTGCTAACATGTACCCATAGCTCAGGGAACTGCACTGCTTCTTAACAGTGGCAGGTTTGTCTGCGCTCAGATAAGGGACAGCGGTTTGATTCCAGATAATAAACTTCATGGTTTGTTTTCGGATTCAAAGCATTGATTCAATCTCTGAAGCCTTAAGATGCCTTGGCTTTTATGCACCACTAGCACACCAGCACTATCATGATGCAGATGACATAAACTTTGCACTCATAAGAGGCATGCATTGTTTATTGACTTTTGTACTGTACCGTATTGTGTTGTAGAGCATTGTATTATACTGTATTGTTTGATATATATATATATATATATATATATATATATATATATATATATATATATATATATATATATATATATCGTATCTCGTATCGGAGAATTTGTAAAGCGCCTCTTACAGTACTAGCTATTCAGAGGCTTTTATGCTTTTTATATATATTATATATATTTAATATTTGTGTGCTGTGCTGTTTTGCATTGCATGTGGTGTGTTGCACTGTATTCTGTTGCGTTGTAGTATAAATGTGTTTACTTGTACTGCACTTGTTTGTATCATGTTTTGCTATATTTCATTGTTTGCTGTTAGTAGATGAAGTAGGCTAGATGATGAGTGCTTGATATAGTATTGGTCTTTCACTGGTGTGACTGGAGTTCAATGCCAATGCACCCTCTAATGACCTTTTGTAGTTGGAGTCCTGCTTCAGTAGAAAATAGGTCGACCACTCTCTTCAAGGTAGGCTCTGCAAACAGAAGGGTAACGGAGGGGCCAGGCTATTTTATTCCCCATGCGTTTTTCAGACGCTCCTGTGACTATAGGCCATTTGGCTATTTTATTCGTCGATGTGCTTGCATAGATCTGGTATTATGGCACACACTGTCCGCCTAGAGCTAGAGTTCTTTATAGCCTGTTGTTGTAATTGGACCAGAGAGACAGGATTTGAATGGCAACAAATGTGCTTTGACATGAGGCAGTCTGCCTCACTTTTGTCCCGTGCAGACATTATGCTACTGACTCAAGCTGTCTTTTTATAGTGAACCTGGCCTGGTTTTAAAGGGTATTTAAAATGATCAGAAATTGCTGTGCCTGTAATAAACACGACCTCTTATGTGAGAATAGCACTTAGACGTGCTCCCAAATGGCCTTTAGTCACAGCAGTGTCTGCAATCCACTGCCATGCATTTAAGACCTGCTTCCATAATGGCCTATAGTCACAGGGTGTCTGAAAACCACGACCATTTTTTAAGACCTGCTCCCAAATGGCCTATGGTCACTGGAGTGTCTGAAAACCACCGCCATGTTTTAAGATCATGGCAACGTGGTTTGTTATTTGTTTTGGCTGAACTGAATGTACAAAGTGGGTCGCTCGGTTCTGTTGTCATATCTACATGAAATCAACACTCGAGGCACCTGACGCCCTCTAACGGCTGACACTGCCGTCGTGCATTACCCGCTTACCATTTGGTTGCTTGGTCTACTTGGTTACTTTGTATATATATGTTATGTATTTGTATCATTGTTTAGGTAAATAAATATGCTTAGTGCAATTTGTTCTGCCACATCTATTCTAATTAAGAAAATATACATGTACCTGGTACCTTATCATACCTGAACTAAATACTAAAATGAGCATATAGCTGTGTACCTTATCTAACCATTCCTGAACTAAATGAGTATGTAGCCTACCTTAACCTAATTCTGTTAGACTACTTGGACTCTATGTAATTTTATTACTGTACCTATTGTAAATGAATTGTACTTTGTACCTCACCTTATTGAACTTGAACTAAGTGTGCATGTACTGGAACCTTGTCGGACAATATGAATATGTTTCTTATTGTACCATACCTTACCCTATCAGATCTGTTTGCCTTTTGTTACCATACCTTACCTATATGAGAATGTACCTTACATTTCTTGACTTTTAAGAATGTGCTAATTCTCGTCTTGTAGAAGTTCTTTGTAAGGTGTTTGAAGCAAGATGCTGGCATGAGATTCACCTGTGCGCACAACAAATGCTGTGAGATCACCAAGGAAACGCGGACGCAATGCCCCAGCTGTCGTTTCCAAAAGTGCCTTCGACTCGGCATGTACAGACCTGGTTCGTATTGCCTTGACTTTAGCCTTGCCGCACTAGCCCTGTGTCCCGTCTCTCCCCATCACATTGTCTTACTCTTTTATTTCCTTACTCTTACCTTACTTGTGTTCTTGTCTTCCTCACCTTACCTGTCCATGCTTTGTTTTCAGGGCCGTTTATAAGGTTCTGTGAATGTGGGTGCAAAAAGTTACCACAGGGGCCCGCGTCGGTCGAGCGGCCGTTGGTTTTTATATTCCTCACACACACTAGTAAGTGGTGGCCACTGACTGTTTGAGAGTAAGTGTAGGCATAGATAGAGCACTTAAACACTACATAACAACAATTTGTCAATAAAATCTAACAAATTTAATGTCAAATGTGTAATTAATTCTTTAACGCTGCAGCAAATGAGTATTGTCATAGGGTCAAATATCAGCTGGGCCAAAATATCAGCAATGTCCTTTTTTATCTCTCACAGTCACACAGCTTGGTTAAATCCAGAAAATGCAGGCTTAACGGTCCAAATCCCACGTCTAACTTTTTGTGACATGAAGGCGTCAACAACTTGGTCGAGTTGCAAATCTATATCCTACACCATGGCAAATAGATTACACTGTATTGCTGAGTCACTGAACTTCCGAATTTCCCTCGGCTGTCTTTTCTGCGATCCGGATTTATTTACATTATGAGCTACCGTACTCATAATGCTAACGCAACCGAATATAACTGAAATTTCAAATTTAATATTAGGCCTATTTATACATACATGTAACAGTCACCGAGAGGCACAGCCACTTGCTAAGTTTAACATTTTAACTTTTAGGCAATATTAACACGTCAATAAACCCTGGCCTTTACGACGTGGTGAGGGCGACCAGCCGACCACGGTGGCTCACTTGCTCTATGCTGCTCCGGCATGGTGGGGCTTTGTATTTACACCGGAATTCGGATTGCAGCTGGTTCAATAAAGAATATACTTACTTACTTAAATTCAGTCAAAGCACCGAGCTAACTAAACAGGTCAAAATGATGTGATGGATTCACGGTCGTGTAAGCAGAGAGAGTGGGGCGTGTCATAGATATATTGTTATATCTATATATAGCGCATGCACAGTCCATAGGACCATGATAGATCTATCATCCATGGAATGCCGGTCGGTAAGCACCATGGTGTAGGATATCTACTCTTACACCATGGTAAGCACTAAGCATGCAAACAGAGTAAGTAAGCATTAGTAAACATAGTGAATTATGTCAATATGATTATTAGTGCTTCCTTACACTCTTTGATTTCACAGAAATTTGAAGTTAGACTGAGACTTGCACTCGACATTTAGCGAATAGCGACAAAACTCGGCTCAGGGGCCCGCGGCGGCTTAGGGGCCCGCGGTGCACCGCACCGCTTGCACCTATGGTAAAAACGGCCCTGTTTGTTTTGCTGTACTTAATCTTACCTTACCTTTTTTACTTCACCTTGCATTACATTACTTTAGGGGTCGTCCATTAATTATGTCAACAAATTTTAGGCAATTTTTGACCCCCTCCCCCCTTGTCAACAACTGTCAAACATTGACGGACCCCCTAAAAAATTATGTCAACAATCCCAGAACCCCCTACAAAAAAAGAAACAAAATGGCTCAATACATGTAGAATCATTTTAAAAAAACTTTTTACACTAAAAAAATGCAATGTCGAATTTCAAAATATATGAGTTTAGTTTATTACCAGCTTTTTAGTAGTATTAAACATTAAGCACTTTATACTTTTTGGCATTTCTTAATGTTTTCGCTGCCATTTTGAAGGGTCTGTGTTGATTTATTGAGAAAAATTTGTTGACGCCAACTTGTCCCGAACCTCCTCCCCTTGTCAACAACTGTCAAACTTTTCCAAACCCCTCCCCTATTTTGTTGACATAATTAATGGATGACCCCTTTACCTGAGTGTTGTGAGGTGGAAAAATTGTCCGGAAAATTTCATATTTTTCCGGAAAATTTCGAAAGTGTATTTTTCCGGAAAATTTCCAATAATTTTCCATCAATAGAAAATTACCAAATAACAATGTAAATGTAATGTAATAGTTTTAAATATCACTCACTCGAGCTATCTTATGTAGGTATAACTGATACGTTTACTCAATAGAGGGCACTGCTAGTGCTAACTGTTCAGTGTGTTGACGAGGCTCAACAATGACAATACATTTACGAATTAATTGCAATTAACCTTCACTGTTAATTTAGGGAAAATATTTTTTTATGATTTAGTCTCCTAAATATTTTTTAGTTATGAAAACATGAGACAAAAACAGCAATTGATGCAGTAGTAGGCT
>JACEVL010003166.1:0-12271 GCA_020284085.1 Aporrectodea caliginosa
GTAGTCTCTGAGCAGATGCCCTCTGTCAAGACCCGGTCTTGTATCCCGAGCAGGTCCATGGTTACGCAGCTGGCTATAAGGTGTAACAGAATCGGAAGGTAGTTTGATGTCCGGTAAATATCTTCGATTATTTTCAGCGCCACATAAAAAACCAATTCAGGGAGAAAGAGCTTAATCACCAGCGTTAAAAATATTTATATTTAATTGAAGCGCTGATAATTAACTTCGAGTTGAAGGGTTTCTTACACTTATTGGGGGAACTCAGGCAGAAGTCCATTCATGTCACCCCACAGAGTAACATTGCTAAATTGCTCAAAGAGAGGAACCTGCTCATTATATGCCTTGTATTGAACATAAGTCAGGATCGTAGATACAGCGCGATGTACTGTAGGAAGGAGCGCAGGCGGTGCAAGCCAATGTCACGAATCTGTGCAGAAATTGGAATATTATTACAATACGAAAATTGACAAATGATATGTTTACGACTACCTAGGATATCGCGATTTGAACAGAATTTTGATTTGTAGCAAATATTTTGGCCTGCAGTCGCCCAGATTCTTGATTTTGATCGACTCTCGTAGAACCGTGGGTTAAATCGCTGAATTTTGGACTACTCGGCCATTCACTGTTACGCTCGTGTTTATTGCAGTATTGGCAATAATATTCCCGGTACTATTTTCGGAGATTGTCGGGGTCAAACACAGTTTCAAATGAAAGAGCGTCGCTATAATATACTTGTTAGTTAAAAGAGGCGTCTGTGATGTTCCTTGTTTCAAGATAGTGTCAGAGAGCAGAGTCCAGATAGGAAGGAGTGCGATATTATCTATCCACCGGTCCTTCTACTCTACATCGTTTGTCGACTATTTTACACCACAAACCTTTCTTCCATGCGATCCCATCTCCTCTTTTATGTTCCGCCTCAGTCTCTAACTGTATATATCTGTGCAAAGCGCTGTTCATCTGTCTTCCTGCTTCCTATAACTGCAGATCGTCCATAGGGAGTTTTCCGCCTCGCAGCAGTCGCTGGAGCGAAAGAGCGATGGCTGGATCAGACCTAAGTAAGTATCCTGTCGAGTTCCGACCTTAAGACGCTCTACATCCAGGAATTAAAGGATTTCTCTACGAAGAAAAGGTTTAGATGGATCTGCAATCGACTCGAAGGGGTTGCAGAGGATTCCTCATGATCAAAGAACAACTCTTGCAACGAATCGGTTGAGATGAATGGCCATCGAGCCACCGAAAAAACGCAGAAAAGAAGGAGAAAAACATTAAGAGGAAGCAGAACGAACATGATATTAACGACGTCTTGGATTTGGTTGCACGAAGCGAAGGAAATCATATAGGCCTAGGCCTATAGCCTGGCCTATATGTTGGGAGAAATGAAACCGTATACAGGCACTACGTGATCCGTGCATCACGATTCCACGAAGGGTTGCTAATGGAAGCCACCAAATCTTCGACGTTTGAAGACTTGTTCATGCATAATACATTATACATACATTATATATATATATAATATATATATATAGTCTATAATAGGGTGTCTCAAAATCACAGAAATTTTAAAAAGTTTAGTTTACATATCTTAACATCCAGCCTCTAGAAAGTTTATGTAGGACTAGTTATTATATTGTACGAAGTTACAGCTAATCATACAGTGCATATTTTAACGGATTTGGACTAGCCTACTGGGACAAAGTCTGCTACACTACTTTAAATGTTATTGGAAACTGACATTGAAAGTAAAATATTACCTGGGACAAATCACCAAAACTACTGGGTCTTATCCTCAGACTACTGGGACTACTGGGACATTTCAATTAACTTACCGGTGATTTCTAACATTGTAGTACAATCGGACGACTTTCATTTTCAAGGTCATTTGACCTCTACAGTCAAATATCGGTGAAGTAATAATCAACCTCCTATGACTTTTAGGTCAAGGTCACTTGACCGGTTATGGTCAACCTTTGTCTTCACGGGAACTACAACTGAACTCTTTTTCTTTCTTAGTTGTGACCTACCTCAAGAACTTTCCTTATCTCTACATATAAATTGCTCAACGTCTTCTAACTGTTTAAAAATTAAATTGACACAGTTCTTTGAATGTTTCTTCTTACTTCAAACACAGTTTAATAACAACAACTCAACTCTTGCCTTAAAACAACTGTACTACACTGTATTGTTCAAATTCACTGTCATCAGCAGTTTCTAAGTTTGGCGCGCTAACTGCACGTGTAGAGAAATCTACCGTCAGCCAATGTTTAGGCTACTTTAGGCCAAGCGCCCACGAGCCGACAGCGCAACTAAGGCCTAAGACTAAAACGCTTAACAATCGAATACACATTATATATATATCAACATAAGGAACACCTGTGCTCATTATATATGCAAAACATTTGTTCACATTACCTCCTTCCCTTTCTTTGGATTGAGCAAATTAAACTTAAAAATTTGCAAAATCATCATGTACTAAATTATGCAATAAACTTAATACTATACAAAACAGTAAAATAAACAATCTTATAATCTAGATAAACAATCTGCTACAACATTTAATCGTCCTTTCTTATAATTAACTTCTACATCAAAAGTTTGCAGTGCCAAAGCCCAACGCACCAATTTAGCAGACTTAGACATAGATTCAGTCAGATAAGTTAAAGGATTGTGATCGGTAAAGATGTGAACTTTAGATCCAATGATTATCTCTTTTAACTTATTTAGAGCCCAAACAATAGCATAGGCTTCTTTCTCCACAGTTGCCCATCTCTTCTGGGTGTCAGTCAACTTCTGACTTATAAATGACACAGGGCGTTCTATTCCCTTATCATCCATCTGCGTTAAAACAGCTCCTACTGCAAAATCACTACTATCGCAGTACAAATTAAATGGTTTTCCAACATCAAAAACATATAAAACAACTTTAGAGCGTACAGCATCTTTAAGTAAATTAAATGCCTGTTGATGTCTATCAGTCCAATCAATCTTATCTGAAACATGTTTGCTTGTCAAATCAGATAGAGGCTTCGCAATCTGTGCAAAATCTTTGATAAACTGTCGATAGTAACCAAAAAATCCCAGCAATTGCTTAACTTGTTTCTTCGTTTCTGGAGTTTTCAAATTAATTAAACTTTCAATTCTATCTGGATTCATTTGAATCGTTCCAGAACCAACCACATGACCGATGAACTTTACCTCACTCTTACCAAAGATACATTTCTTTAAGTTCAGAGTAATGTTATGCAGTCTCATTTGCATTAAATATGCATCTAAATGCTGTAAATGAATCTTCCAGTCATCTGAATGCACAGCAATGTCATCTACATAGGGCTCAGCAAATTCATTTATAGGCTGTAAAACCATGTTAATTGCTTTAACAAATGTTCTTCCTGAGTTGATCATTCCAAAAGGAACACGAGTAAACTCGTACAGTCCATTGTGAGTAACAAAAGCAGTTTTCCATTGATCAGTTTGCTTAACAGGACAAGTCCAGTAAGCACTTCGACAATCAAAAATCGAGATCACATTTGATTTTCCAACTTTGTGCAACACGTCTTTTACAATCGGCATCGGATATTTACAATCCACAGTGAACGAGTTAATGTATCTGTAGTCGCAGGCAAGTCTCAGAGAACCGTCTTTCTTTTTAACAATTACCAACGGACTTGCCATTCTGCTCGAAGATGGTTTTATAATGTTGGCTTGAAGCATTTCTTTAATTTGTCGTTCAACTTCTGCTCGATAGATGAGTGGAATTCGGTAAGCCATAAATTCTTTTTCACGAAATTCCGGTTTCAGTTCAATTTCATGTTCAACCAATGTACATAGTCCAGGCTTTTCAGAAAATCGATCAGAATATTTGTTCAGTACTTCCAGCAATTGTTTTTGTTGAGTCAATGTTAAATGGCTAATCTGATCAGGATCAAGATTCAGTGAATTCTTTTCATTTTGCCAGTCATTCTTCATCAGCAATTCAACCACTGAACCAAAGTCTTCATCTTCTTCAACGATTAGTCCACAACTCATTGCTCTTGTAATGTACTTTCTGATTTTATTTGCGTGAATTATCTTTCGACAATCGTCACCCATATCAATCAAATAAGAGTACTTTGACCTTCGTTGTATGACAGTACATGGACCATGCCATCGTGAAATCAGTTTATTCGTTGAAGTCGGATATAACACAATGACTTTTTCACCCGGTTCAAATTCTTTATGTTTCGCTCTTTTGTTGTATTGATTCGTATACTGTAATTGCTTCTCTCGTGAATATGATTCTGCAAACAGTAATGCTTTTTCCATATTTGCTTTCATGTCTTTCAAGTACTTTTCTGGTTGGATTCCAATATGAGGTGGTAAATTAATTTCTCTTGTCCAACTTTCTTTTAGAATTGCCAGTGGTCCACGCGGAATCTTTCCATACACCAACATATAAGGAGCAATTCCAGTAGTTGCATTCGGTACTTCTCGTAATGCCCACACTGTAAACGGAATTACTTTGTGCCATTGCCTTGGATTGTCAACAATTACATGATGGATCATTTTCTTGAATGTTTGGTTCCATCTTTCTACTAATCCAGCTGCCTCTGGATGACCTGGCGTGTCAAATCTTGGACTACAACCCATTAAATTCAGAAATTCTCTTGTCAGACTCGCAGTAAAATTTGTTCCTTGGTCACTTGTGATCACTGAAGGTACACCAACGTTCATGAACAACTCCATCAAAGCATCACACACAGCTTTTGCAGTTAATGATTTCAACAGAAACACTGTAGGCCATCTGGTGCAAGAATCGACAATACATAAACAGTACTTGTGACCTGCAGCAGATGCTGGCTCGATTGGTCCTACACAATCCACCGTAATTCTTCTAAACGCCACATCTTCTCTTGGAATTGGAGTGATAGGAACCCTGTCCATCACCAAACTTCTTGCCTTTAATTGACATTTCTCACATGATTTGCAAAATTTCACTATATCTCTTCTCATCTTTGGCCACGTAAAAGACAACTTTATTCGTTCTCTAGTTTTCTCTTCTCCAAGATGTCCTCCAAATACTGATTCGTGAGCCAACTCCATCACTTTCATTCGTCGCTCTTTTGGTAACACCAATTGATATATCGTTTGCTCTAATATTCGATATCTCTTGTACAGTAAGCCATTTACCACGCAGAATTCAGATTCTTTATCTGGCGCTAACGTCCACCATGCTTTCAATGATTCATCTTGTCTCTGCTGTTCTTCGAATTTCTTTGCGTCTGCAATCTGCATCTGTTGTTCTTCATCTTTCTCATTTTCTTGAAACAAATCTGCTATCGCCACATCACATTCATTATCCTCTTTCGTTTCATTTAGATTACCATTCTTGCATGCAGCCATCTCTTGTTCACTCATCTCTGCTGTTATACCGTCTTGCATTAAAGTTTGTTGATCATCGCTTTCGTTTTCCTCTTCACTTGAACTTTCAGTTTCACTTTCCTCTTCCACATCTACCACTTTCTTTCGCTGACTCTGCAATCTCGTCGTTACATTCACTTGAACATCTCCTTGTATCATTTTCACTTGTGGCACGGCTTTAAGTTCTGCAATGATTTCTGGATGCAACAAGAATCTTTCTGTGCTTCCCATTTTTGCAATACTAGCACACATCAATGTCACATAAGGTGTAAGTGAACATTTGATTTTATGCGGAATTACCTCTTCTTCCACATCGTTACAACACAGCCTTACATCAACTTTCACTAACTTTGCAGGAATGGCATCTCCTGCCACGCATTGTAAGTTCACTTTTCCAATCTGCTCCACCTGCATGCCTTCCAGTAATTCTTCACTAATCACCGGAACCTCTGCTCCAGAATCAATCAGTGCTTTTACTTTTATTGGTTCTTTTCCTGCTGTTCCACGAATTTCTACCTCGACGTACTGTAATAACACTTTCTTCAATGTTGTACTTTCATCTTTTCCAGCCATTTCTTTCTGCATTCCATTGTGCAATAGAATTTCTTTCTGAATATCAGGTGAAAGGTGACATTTCATCACTGACTTTACTTCAGTTTCTTCAGAATAATGAGACCGATGTTCTGTGGCTTGACTTTCTGAATTGTCAACCACTTGAATTCGATTCACCCTCGAATTTTCTTGTTTTCCATAATTTGAGGTTGTAACAGGAACTGGACAGAATTTCATTAAATGCCTGTCTGATCCACAGTTGTGACAACGTTTCACCACTGCACCTCGTTGTTCGATGCTTTCTTTTCTCTTATATGGAGTAAACGATGCATTGCCTTCTCTCGCGACAAACCTTGGTGGTGACTTGTTATATACCGGACGTTGTCTGGCCATCATCGATTCTCTATTCTCGTGAACAACCGGAGAATTTGGTTTCACTTCTGCACCTCTGAACTGATTTCCTGTTTCTTGATTGCTCTTCCAATGAAAACCAAAATTTGGAGTGAACTGTTGATTTCTTTTGCCATTAGGAACAAAACCAAAACTTGTCTTATTCGGAATTGCCAAACCAATTCGATTATTAACATGAATGTCCGCTAGGTCTGCCACAACACTAGCTTCGTAACAATCAGTTCCTTCCTTCGACAATACAAACTGTAGTGGACCTGGTGGTAGTGATTCTTTCAACTTATCCGCCACTAACAAATCAAACAGCTTCTCAAAATTCTTATCCACTTTGCGACTTTTCACATAATAGTTCAACAAGTTCTTCAGCCTTGCTGTAAACATTGTATACGTTTCTTCAGCTGTCTTCTTCGCATCAATAAACTTCGATCTGTACTCTCTCGGTGTCAACTTGAATTCTTTTAACAAGTGCTGTTTCACGATCTGATAATCGTCTAAATCATCGAATGACAATCTGTTTAGAACAGTTCTAGCTTTCGGAGTCATCAATGGCAATAGTAACTTCACCCAGAATTGTTCCTGCACGTTGAAACTACGAAACGCATTCTCAACCGTTTCGAAATATAATGGCACCTCCATCATATCGTTTGGCATTTTAGGTAACACATGTTTCATGGCATCACCAATTTTCTTTATTTTCGAAACCATCGTTTCACTTTCTTCTTGTTTCCTTTTCTGTTCTTCTCGTTCTTCTTTCCTTCTTTGTTCTTGTGCTTCTCTATTTTGCTTCTCCTCTTTGAGTTGTGCTTCTTTTAATGCTATTTTTTGTTGTTCCAACTTTAAACGTTCTTGTCTTTCCTCTTCCGCCTTCTCCATGCTTTCTTTCTGTAATTTCAGTTCTTCTTGTCTAACCTGTTCTGCTCGCTGCAACTCTGAAATTCGTACTTTTTCCTTTTCTTCTTCACGTAGTCTCTTCTCTTCAATCTGTTGCTGACGTATCTCTTCGTCACTTTTCCGCGCCCTTTCAAATTCAATCATCTGCTCTAATCTTCTCCTTTCAGCATCTTCTCTATCTTTTCTCAATTGCTCTAATTGAATTTCAAATTGCTGTCTTTGCAATTCTTCTTTCTCTCTTTGAAGACGTAATTCTTCCTGTCGTACATTTTCTGCTTTCTCTTCTTTCTCTCTCTGAAGACGTTCTGCCTTCTCTTCCTTCTCTCTCTGAAGACGTTCTGCCTTCTCTTCCTTCTCTCTTTGAAGACGTAATTCTTCCTGTCGCATTTCTTTCTCTTCTTGTCTTATACGCTCTGCTTCTTCTCTTCGTTTCTCCTCTCTTTCTTTCTCTTCTTGTCTTGTCATCATCATCCATTGCATCATCGTCTCCATAGACATAGGCCCAGGCGGTTTCTCAGTAACCTTTTCCACAGCACCGCCGACAGCACCTTCTTCTTCCTCTGCTTCTTCTTTAAGCCAGACTTCAGCTAACGCTTCTAGCATGTCTTCACGTGACATATCTTTCAGTTTCTCTTCTTCAAAACCAGCCTTTAACAAGCGCTGCTTTAATCTTTCAGAAGACATCTTCTTCAGTTCTGCTTGTTTCTTGACACTTAATTTCTCCATCTTACTTCTTTACTTCAGTGCTGTCCTTTCTGGAAAACACGAGTTTTCTTTTGTGTTTGAAGTATTGGGGATTGTTCTTTGTTTGATAACAACAAACTTTTATACCTTTGTCGTTGAGGCTTTCGTTGTCGTAGATTTACCAATGATTCGAGTGCGTATTCACCAGTCTACGTTGTTTCGAATCTCAGACGTTGTTTCGAATCCCAGACGTTGTTTCGAATCCCAGACGTTGTTTCGAATCCCAGACGTTGTTTCGAATCCCACCGCTGCTGCCACCAAATATGTCACCAACTCTTTTCTTTCTTAGTTGTGACCTACCTCAAGAACTTTCCTTATCTCTACATATAAATTGCTCAACGTCTTCTAACTGTTTAAGAATTAAATTGACACAGTTCTTTGAATGTTTCTTCTTTCTTCAAACACAGTTTAATAACAACAACTCAACTCTTGCCTTAAAACAACCGTACTACACTGTATTGTTCAAATTCACTGTCATCAGCAGTTTCTAAGTTTGGCGCGCTAACTGCACGTGTAGAGAAAATCTACCGTCAGCCAATGTTTAGGCTACTTTAGGCCAAGCGCCCACGAGCCGACAGCGCAACTAAGGCCTAAGACTAAAACGCTTAACAATCGAATTATCGAATACACATTATATATATATCAACATAAGGAACACCTGTGCTCATTATATATGCAAAACATTAGTTCACACGATCATTGTGTGATCTTGGGTCAATTGAATCGGCGTAGTTGACCTTGGTTTCTCATGAACTGCTTGCTAGCAATAGAATTGTGATTGTGGTTTTTGATTAGTGGAGACAGTAAAGCACTTTCATAAAATGAGATTAGTCCTCATACGTTGTGATTCCCAGTAAAATAGGTAGGCTACAGCAAACTTTCTACGATTATGCCAAGGTAATTTGAACTGTAACAGATCGATCGACTTGTTACTTGATATTATAGATCATGCAGTGTGGAAAGCATGTTTCTTCCGAATTTCCAGTAGCCAAAAATCCGACACTAGACACCAAGATCCCATTTCTAAGACTTGTGGCTATGGAGATATAAAAGATGACTTGGAACGTCACGGTGAGTGACGTCATGTCACATGCTCTGGAAGAAGTAACTGCCGAAGGGTTTCCCAAATATGTTATTTTAATTCCTCCTTCAAAAACAACCATGCATGTATACCATTAAGAATTAACAGTACTTTAAGAGTAACCTGGTGAAAAAAATTTATTGCAGGCAAAACATTTCCAGGAAAACTCGCCAAAGGAATAGTGACTATCTCTACCCGTTTGAAAGTTATCCATTGAAAACCGCTTTTGAGTAAAATTTCCCCACTGGTTGAGGTATACTTATACGAAATTGTAAAAGCCTTGTGGACCTCTAGATATCATGTATCATGTTCAATCCTGCTGTAACTTTGCAGGTTTATCAGTTTAGCTAAACGAAACTTTGCAGAGTTTTACGACATTGATATAACTTTGATCTTTTGGGACACCCTAAGATATATAATATGTATATTATGCGTAATATATATATATATAGGCCTATATATATTTACACATAATATACATATTGCATTGTTGCATAATATATTATACTGTATTATACAACAAGGGACTGGAACTGTAGGCCTATTCCGGAGACTGTTTTCTGGCAACTATTATACACGTCCAACAGTCGAAGCCAGTATCTCCTTCCACTGAAAAACGTTGAGCCTCTCATATTATGACCATGATATTATTGACTCAGTTCGGCCTCCGCAGATTCTTGATGCGCCTTTTCAGTTATATTCAATCCTGTAATTCCTACTGCATATAGCATCAGTTAGAAATAAGAAACCAAGAAACCAGTTGCGTAACAAAAGGTTTCAGCGCCGAGGGCCAAGATTTAATGATTACGCCCCTTTTTAATTTTCTAATTGACTTTTAATCATTCATATCATAGTAGTGTGTAGGCCTACTAATTTAATACAATAAAATTACAAATATGATTTGGGTTCCAGAATTTATTCAATGGTTTTTGCTCTGTAATAATTAATGAAACACCATTAGCAAACGATTTTTATATATGAAAAGACAAATTTAAAGAACAAAGCGATCAGTAGTGAGCAGTAGTTTTTACTTGTTTCAAAACGTTGCTATTGTAACACTAACATATTGTCGTAATTGTTCGCTGAGATGAAGAAGGCTATGAAATTTCCTACGTTCAAAGCTACTGGCTACAAGCTAATTCTTTAGGCCTAATTTCTGCCGTTAGTAGGCCTACTTACCACTGAAAACTAATTTTACGCCCCCTTGTGCTGCGCCCGAGGGCGGTTGCCGCGCTCTGCCCCCTTTGTTACGTCACTGTAAGAAACTAAAACTAGAAAGTCTTAGAACTGGTGGAAGAAATGCGAGTTCAATGCCCAATGGAATGCAGTATGAAGGCCTACATATTAAATTCTGTCTCATCCATGGTCCATCTGCAAACAGCAGGCACAGCTGGACTGCGAATGTAAACACCATCTGCATATAACACCAAATATAGACATCATACATCTCCGTGTGTAATATACCTTGTGAAATTCTCTCTCGTGCATGCCAATCATGAAGGGGGTCTGTTTCCTGTTTTTCGGACAAGTGCAATAACTTTTAAAAATCAAAGCGAACCGAGTGCAACGACAGAAGTGGACCAAATCCGGTGGAATTGGACAAATGTCGTCGCTAATTCATTCAAATGTATTCGGAAAGCGAGAGAGAAATGTTATTTAATATGGCATTGAAAAACGTTGCAGCAACGAACGCTTAATAAGAAAGACGCCGAGAGAGGCAATCGATCAAAATGGCGACGTGTCGTGTTATAGGGGGCGCCACCAGCGTACAGACGGTGTCACGTCAAATGGTTTCCGTTAGGTTGTAATTATTAGTAAGTATGTGCGGAGAGGGAGGTTGGACATCGTTGGCATTTTAAAGGTTGCGCAAACACAGGGCAAGGGTTGCAACCGGGCAAGGTTTGCAGGCGATCTGTTATATTCAGAAGGGCATGCGGTGTGAATTTAGTTGGGAGGAAAGGGTGAGTTTGTTAGGCGGTGTGAAATGGATGGGTAGTGTGAATTGGTTGGATGGTGTGAATTGGTTGGACGGTGTGAATTGCTTGTGTGGCGTGAGTTGGCTGGACGGTGTGAATTGGTTGGGTGGTATGAATTGGATGGGTGGTGTGATTTGGATGGACGGTTTGAATTGGATGAATGTTGTTAAGTTTGATTAGTGCGTGTTGTGTTCCAAACTGAAGCCACGCGGTGATACACGTTTGTCGTTGTTTTGAATTTTTAACAAATTGCAATTCCCTGTGGATGTCGCTTTCGGATTGACGATTAGGATTGGCAGACGACGGTTATTATGATAACGAAGCGATGGAGACAGACAGGTCTTAGAGTGGAAATCGTTGATGGTGGTTAGCATAGAGGACATACGCACGTAAGCAGAGGCATAACTTGGGTCTAGACAGTGGGGAGGAGCGGGGTTAAAGACACCATGTATGATCCATGTCTAATAATAATAGTGATGCTTATGATTACGATGATGATGATGACGACGACGACGATGATGATGATGATAATGATAATTATAAGAATAACAGTGAAGATGACGACGACGACGATGATGATGATGATAACAATGAGGATGACGATGATCATCATGGATCACAACGATAATAGGTTAACTATGCTTAATAATTGTCCTGAGTCTTGATGGATCAAAGAAGGTCTTCCACTGAGAAAATAATAATAGCTTCGTTTCTCTCTGGGTAGGAAAGGTGGGGTAGGGTACTATACAGTCCAAACACTCGGGGTACGAGTACCCTAGTAACCCCCCCCCCATATCTTTGTATCGGGACCATTCTAAAGCGCATTTTTGGAAACCACTGAAAAACCGTGTAGGAACTATAGGACAGGATATATGTTGAAAAGTTCGGGTTTCTCTGATCGTAATCGAAAACTCAGAATTCCTAAAGCGCCACAGGGCACCGTCTTATTCACGAGGGCTGAATGCGCTTAAGTTGTTTCTAGATTAACAGAATCATGTCCGCATCGTCTGAGCCGATGATGATGATTACTCTAGTGGAAGAGGACGTTGAGACCGATGACGTCAGAGTCGTTGTAGTTGCCTGGGTTGGTGATGTTGAAAGAGTCGTTGACACCGGTTGATGGGTCGATGGGACAATCGCACTGGGCAGAGGGGATGTTCTGAAGGGGATTGTTAAACTGCATCAGGAGGAAGAAGAAAGACAGGAGCAAGCCCATGATCTG
>JACEVL010003167.1:0-13348 GCA_020284085.1 Aporrectodea caliginosa
TTGATGCTATACAGGCAGTGACAGAATGATTAGCCAGAAAGAATTCATGAGGCTCAGTGTATTCAATAGATCAGAGCCAATGAATGAACTCAAATTAAGCTGCCTGCGATCCTTTAGTAGTAGAGAAACGATGAACATATATCTTTCAATCGGAACAACAGTTTGGTTCTTTGTCTTTGACTCATGCATTCAGCCGCGTTGGAGACTTAGAGTCCAACACTAAGGTATATCAGAACTTATCGCTGCAGGCGGTGCTTCTTCTTCCTTCTCAGTTTCCGGATAGAACCGGCTCTGAACGCTGCCAAAGGCAATGCGACTCAAACGACAACTGTACCAATAACTAGATCACCTCCGAATCAGTGGCAATTTTACTGGAAAGGAGCTAGGGGTTGTATCACAATCTGGAAAGTTATCCCTCGTTTTCCTTACACCCTATAGGCCTACACATTTTAGTCCCATGCAGCATGGGTGTCCGCAGGGAGGAACAAGAGGGAGCAGTTGCCTTCTTGGAAGTTGTTATTTCAAGAATAAGAATCATACTTCAGTCATACAAAATTTAATTATTGTCTTAGTTAAATATTTAAAATATAATAAAAACATTAAAATTTTATCACTTAAAAAAAAGTTCCGACATAGCTGAAAAAGGGATCACAGAACCCTGACAACAGGCCCATACGACGTCATATGCTTCCATATGGCGGCTGTTGGGATCTGCGCCAGCCAGTGTTATTTCTATTAACTGTAACTGTAACTGAAATAGCAAAATAACTGAAAAATGTTTGTCAGTTAACTGTAACTGTAACTGAAACTAAAAATGATGAATAACTGAAACTGTAATAGAAACCGAAAAACAAAAACTGTATAACTAAAAAATCACAAAGCGTTAACTTGAAAATAAAACAAAAGTGGTTTTTCTTACTTACTTAGAACGAAACATCAGGTTTTGCCTTACTTACTCGTTGAATAGTAATCCTACTCTATTCTGTAGTCAGTTTGCTATGCTCATTTCACTTCCGGTACCTTTTTCTTTCGGTTTTGTTTCATTGATTAATTTAGGCGCTAAACCGTAACACAATCGACGACTATGAAAGCAATGTTTAACAAAAATAAGGGTCAAAATACTAACTGAAACTGTAACTGAAAAATAAAAAAAACTAACTGAAACTGAAAAATCTCATTGCAGTTAACTGTAGCCATAACTGTAACTGAAAAATCATATAAATTAGATAACTGTAACTGAAACTGTAACTGAAAAATCAGAACTGAAATAACACAGGCGCCAGCTCTAATCGCGGGAGCGAGCGCCGAGGGTGAGGCGATCGGTCGCTTTCGGCACGAGGCAAGATGGCAGAATAGCAAGAGGAAGAGGGAAGGAAAGAGGAAGAGGAGGATGATAGTAGCACGGGGATTGAGTGTAGCGGAGGTCAGCACAAGCGGTCGTTAATTTCTCCAATGGTCCTGCAGCGACTGCGGCGGATGATCGGAGTACCTCACCCTCCCTGCCTCCCTGCCTCCCTGCCTCCCTGCCTTCCTGCCTCCCTGCCTTCCTGCCTCTCTCCCTCCCTCTGTGTTGCTTTCAGTTGGACGATTCTTATCGGTCGGTTCATGTGAAAGAGGAAGAGGGAAGGAAAGAGGGAAGAAGAGGAGGATGATTCCTTTGAACTTTGAAGTTCTCCAATGGTGCTCCAGTACCGGTTGGCCTCCCTGCCTCCCTTGCCTTCCTGCCTCCCTGCCTTCCTCTCTCTCTCTCTGCTCTCTCTCTCTCTCTCTCAGTTGGACGATTCTTCTCCTCTCTCTGCATTCTTTCTTTGAAGTTATTGCTCTCAGCTGGCTCTCTCTCCCCCTCTCTCTCTCTCTCTGTCTCCGTGTCTTCCTCCGTATCTCTGCTTTTGCCTCCCTTGGGTGATGCCTACGGGATGAGAGGTAATGAGCGTTGGACGTCGAAAGATTTATGCCTTTGGTTTGTTGCGAGAGGAGTCACCTCTCCTCCCCTCCCCGTCCATCCCCACTCGTCGCTTTTGACCCCTCGAGGGACTGCTCCTCCCCTCTCACGCTCTCTGACCTCACCGATTGAGGGAGACTGCAGCAGTGGAAGGGTGCTGCTGCTGCTGCTGCTGGTGAGTGAAAAGCATCTGCACTTCCTAGTTAAGAGTTGAAAGCCACGAAAGATACAGTTAGCAGTTCGTGTTCCACTAATCACACGCCTTGCATGCAAAGACACGTTTCAGTCTTCTCGCGGTTCTACCTATTTAAAACTTGCGCACCATTTAAATATATATATATACATGTATATACATACATATTATATATACATATAATATATATATGTATATGAAAGAGTACATATAGGCAATTATACATGCAGATGTATATATCTACTTGTATGCGTGTGTGTTTCGATTAGTCCATCATTCATGGTCGAATGATCTAAGGCATTCCAGCAGATCTAAGGATCTTAACGAGAAAGCCTTAATTGCCTTAATTGGATTCAGAAGACGTGGTTGTGCTTCGCCGGCGGCTACGCGAGAATGATGATGACGACGAGTAGACGACGACGATGATGATGATGCAACTGTATATAGTAACTGGTAACTTGCTAAGAGACCAGCACAAAGGACTGCTGCAGCAGCAGGCGCTCAGTCAGATCACTCCAGCATCTGTCCAGCATCTGGTGTTAGCTATCAACAGGTCTAATTTTAATGGAAAAACTACAGACTGAACTCTAAGCAAACGTATCTTACAGAAATAAACCTATATTATAACATATAGGTTCATATGTTTTAAATACAATGCGTTTAATATTATACATATGTATAATAATACTATCTATCTATCTATCTATCTATCTATCTATCTATCTATCTATCTATCTATCTATCTATCTATGTCTATCTATCTGTCTGTCTATCTATCTATCTATCTATCTATCTATCTATCTATCTATCTATCTATCTATCTATCTATCTATCTATCTATCTATCTATCTATGGAATTTATATAGCGCCCCTTCAAGATAACTACTCAGAGGCGCTCCCGACCCAGGCCCAGTCAAAGAGGAAAGTCTTGAGTAGTCTATAGAAAGAATCAGAGAGGTCTCGCGGGAGAGAACGAAGGTCTGAGGGGAGGCTATTCCAGAAAGAAGGACCAACGATCGAGAAAGCCCGACGCTGTCTAGTAGCAGAGCGAGCATGCGGAACTATGAAGTCACCTCTAGAGGCCGAGCGCAGAGATCGGCGACCAGAGCATGCCGAGGTTAAAGTGAAGAGCTCCCGGAGATAGACAGGTGATCTGCCCAGAACACAGTGCCAGACAATGGAGGAGACCCTATAATGGATGCGCTGCTGGACCGGGAGCCAGTGGAGGACATCACGCATAAATGCAGAGATGTGGCCAAACTTAGGGACACCACCAATTAGACGAGCTGCCGCCCGCAAGACGCCTTCCAAAGGCTTCCAAAATACTATGCACATTATAATATTTAAAACATACGTGCGTATAATTATGAGTTGGATCCTATTGCGCCTAGAAAAGTCTATACTCTAGAGCTATCTTCCTATCTTCCTCCTTGAACAGCTCTTTACAAGGCTCACAGATGCGAGCACAGCCAAACCCCAACATGCAGCATTACAGCTGATTTATATAACATAACATAACATATTTTATTCAGCAACCAACTTAAAATACAGGTCGTAAGTACATGAAACTGTTTTCGAGATTAGTCGGTATGCCCAGGAGACCCAAAAGGGGCCGAAGGTCCCGCAAGCCAGGGCCACCTGAGACAAATTAGTTAACAGAAAGCATTACGGCCGACTATGATAATTCACAAACTAGGCAATATATTCTTAACTATCTTAACTAAACAATTAGAAATTAAAGAAAATTAAAGAAAACTAAGAAAAATTAGAGATTATGCACATATGATGACATAGCCTGCACAGAGCACACTCCCCTTACGGTGACCATGCAGGTCATCCCCTCTTATGAGTGTGTTAGGTTCCTCGTTGGATGTGGGTAGAAAGTTTACGTTTAAACAGCTGGAGGGAAGGTAGTGAACGAATATCGGGAGGAATACTGTTCCATGCTCTTGGACCTGCACATTTTATTGATACTAGTCTATTATTGGTACGAGCAAACGGGATGTAATATGGCTTGAAGTTTCTCGAGCGATCATGGTTATCAGTGTTAGATTGAAAATAATTCCTATAGGTTGAGGGTAATTGGTTATGAGTATATCTATACATGAATATGCCAATTTGGACCTGCCTTATCTGGTCAGGTTTTAATATCTTCAGTCTCAGGAATTCAGTTATCGTATGGGCTCCATATGGGAGTTTTGCAATAAATCTGACTGTCCGTTTTTGGAGGACAACTAGTCTAGAGAGGTTGGACTTATATGCTGATGCCCAGACTATATTACAGTAAGTTATGTATGGATGTATAAGAGTGTAGTAGAGAGTGATTCGAGTCTGTGATGGGAGGATTCTGGATATTCGTGTAAGTATTCCCAGGTTTTTAGCAATTTTTATAGAGATATTAAATATGTGATCTTTCCAGGATAGGTGCTGATCCACATACACCCCAAGGAACTTAGAGGACTGAACTTGAGTAATATGGGTGCCCATAATACATAAGTTTGTATATGAGTTAGGAAGCGATTTTTTATATGATCTAAAAATAATAAAGTTAGTTTTATCTAAGTTGAGGGTTAGCTTATTCAGTTGGAACCAATCAGCTACTTTACTCAGTTCAGAGTTGGTATGATTAATTAGTGTTTCTATTGAGGAGTGAGAGTTAAAAATATTAGTATCGTCAGCAAATAATATAAAAAATAGATCAGGAGAGACATTAGGTAGGTCATTTATGTATAAAATAAATAATAAAGGACCAAGGATGGAGCCTTGAGGTACACCATATTTAATTAGTTTCAAAGGAGACTTAGTACCGTTGCAGCTCACTAATTGCATTCTATTATCAAGGTAACTTTTGAACCAGTTTAGCTGGGTGTTGCGAATTCCATAAAGAGATAATTTTTTAAGTAAAATACCATGATCAATAGTATCAAAGGCTTTGGCCAGGTCTAGGAATATACCTATGGAGAATTCATTTTTATCCATTGCAGCAGAAATTTTATCTTGCATACTTAGAAGTGGCATGAATGTTGAATGGCCTGATTGGAATCCATGTTGGGAGGTAAAGAGAATATCAAATTTGGTTATATAATTATTAAGTCTTACGTGCATGGCCTTTTCAAAAAATTTTGAGAAGAAAGGAAGGACAGATATGGGTCGGTAGTTAGAAGCCTCATCTCTTGGTCCTTTTTTAAAGATTGGTACCACCTTTGCTATTTTTAGGGCTTGAGGAAATAGGCCAGTTTTAAAAGAGCAGTTAATAATTTCAGTTAGTGGTTGTATTATATTAGGAAGGCTTGTTAAGGCTATAGTTGGATCAATGTCATCAACTCCTTTTGCATGGGAAGGATGGATTGTATAACTTAATTGCATTAATTCATCATTAGTTATTTCAGTAAGGCCAAAGGAGTCTACTTTCGAGGGAGGCATATATTTTTCAATGTTAGAAGTTGAGTTTGGGATATTTATTGCTAGGGAATGGGCAATATTAGTAAAGTAGTTATTGAATTCGGTCGCAATTTTTATTGGGTCTGTGGAGGCAAGACCATTTATCTTTAATGATTTAATATCCCTATCTTCCTCATTGGATTTACCAATTAAATGTTTCAAGATTTTCCAAGTTTCCTTAAGGTTGTTGCTCTGTCTACAGAATTCTGCTGCATAATAATTCTTTTCAGCCTGTATCCTAATTGCTTTGAATTTGTTCCTATATGAAATAAAAGCCTTCTTGTTCTGGATATTTGGGTTTTTGATAAATTTTTGGTATAATTTCGATTTTTTCGTACAGGACTTAAGTAAGCCTTGGGACATCCAGGGATTTTTTGGCGAGTTTCTTCTAGAAGGTTTCTTTTGGCAAATTGGGAATGCTAATTCATATTTCTGTTTATATTCATGGAGAAAAGTATCGTATGCCCTGTTTGTATCTAAGCTATGGCAGGCATCAAGTACTGGTGACCAATTTATTTTTGAGATAGAATTTTGGAAAGCAGTAATGGATTCTGGGGTGGTTTTCCTAAATGAACGGGGTAGTGGTTTGTTAGAGTGCACTATCTCCTGTTCAAATTGGGCTAAAATAGGAAGGTGGTCTGATATGTCAGTAATAATAATTGTGGATTCAATCAATTTATGCCAGGCATTAGTATAGATGTTATCTATTAGAGTTGAGGAGTACTCCGTTATTCTAGTTGGTTTGGTAATTATTGGGAGAAGATTGTGAGCTAACATACAATTGTACAGGCCCTCAGTTGGTTTGTGGTGATTAACTTTTAACAGGTCCGAGTTGAAGTCACCTATTAAAAATAACTCTTTTGATTTATTCTTTATTTTGGATAATATGTGGTCTATTTCTACCGTAAAATCGTCTAGGTTGTGACCAGGGGGTCTGTATATGACACCCATTATTGATGAACCTTGCTTATGGGGTAAACGAATAAATAGACCTTCAAATGAGCAGAGGGAGGAGGCTTCCACTACATTCCCAAGGACTTCAAATGGGGTTTCATGCTTTATTAGAAATGCTATACCGCCACCCCTACTTTTACATCTAGGTTTGCTCAAGAAATGATAGCCTGGTATATTGATTAGATCATCTTGGTTATCCGTTAGCCACGTCTCCGTAAGGGCCAGGACAGTTACAGGTATAAGTGTCAGCAGATCTTTGATTTCATTCAATTTATTTAGTATACTGCGGCAATTCAGGTGCATTACTGATAGTGTAGGTGATTGAGTGAATTGGGTCGAGTCAGAAGGTAAGGTGGAGTAAGTGGTATTATAGGTTAGGTCATTGAAATAGTTGCAGTCTGGGTCTATGTCTGGACAATTTAAGAGAGGGCGGTTGACATCTTCATCAGTTAGCACTTCAAGGAAACTAGCTGGAGAGTTATTAAGGTGTTCAACCTTATATAAGTCGTTATTCGTCACCCTATCTAGCACCTTATTAGAATTACTACTTATGTTTAGGACAGGCATGTTATTAGGAGTATTTAGTTGGTCACGAGGTCTGAGGATAGGGGCCATACATTGATCTGTTACATCTGCAGTGTGGAAATAGGTCTGTTCTGACCCTACCTTGGTAATTTGGGGAGTGGGTTTGTCATCATAATTCATGTAAACAGAGTGTGCACCAAAGAAACTATACAATCAAAACGGTACAAAGAAAAAAAAACTTATCTAACCAGATTATGGCGTGGTCCATTCAGTGACCGAACGCATCAATTAAACACAAGAAGTATTCGTTAGTAAACAGGAACAATTAACTTAGAGGCTATAGGTAATCCTTTCATGGACACCAAACATCAGTATGTTGCGCCAACCTCCTCAGAAAACCAGGTCCACGGCACCCTGGTCCACCAGCACCATCAGGTATAGTGCAAACATAATCAAACTACTAATGTTTATCAATGATTCCAAGTATCTAATAGTCATAATCTTTTTGGAACAACAACTCAATATGTATGCAACCTTAACTCAGTCAAGCAATCAATCATTGTAGCTGATATCAGTGTTTCTCCATGGATCAAGTATACATGATCTTTTTTTTAAAAAGAACAACTTAATATGAATGCAACTTTAACTAATCCACCGTTCAGAAGATGTTGAGACTAAGTTAGACGTCACGGTTCATTGAAGCGTGACTAGGCGAACAGTACGACACTTAACAAGGATACAGCCAACATGGAGCACGATCACCGCTACTGCTGTCACTGCTACCATCTACTGATCGCTGCCAGTCGGCCCGAAGAAGGGTGCGTTCAACAACATGAGACAGCAGCTACCAGTGAAGCGCCTTGGACCTGGCCGGCGTCGTCCATGATCGAATGCCTCGGACTGTCGAATTGTCTGGCGTCGATATCGTCACTAACATCGTCCGTGCCGAGTGGTAAAACTCCGACTACCGAGCAGTACTATCAACCACAATTTCTGCCTTTTGCCAGAAGTCTGCACAGCCTCCAACATCAGGCGAACGACAGTAACATCTATCCATATACGATCGGACTTTTATTCCACGGGCATCTTACCAGCGGACGATCCCTTACTTGTTGCAGGGACCTTCGGCAGTTTAACCATCACTGACTAGTGATCCCTTGTTTTACTTTTTTTATCTATCATTAGTTTTATTGTTCTCTTTATTTGCTATTATGTGCACTGTGTAACTTGTTGCGGTGTGTCAACAAGGTTTTTCAATTCAAAATGAATTTACAATAGATCATTGCAGCCAAGAATAGAACAACAGGATCTATCAGGAATATCACAGGAACTCAGTCGGACCAAATTGTAATCAAGTACGTAATAACTGGCAAACAGGTTGCCTGCCTAGCTACTCTTTCGGCACAATGACCATTAACAAACAACAACTCTTTAAAAAGTTAGTTCATTGCCATGAACATAGATAGGCTAGTACAATAGAAGCAAAGGCCAATAGACTAGCATGACTTCTTATAGGGTTAAAGTCAGCCAAGGTTATATGGCTTGGGGTCAAAATGCCAGCCGGGGGCCCTTGGACACTCTAAGCTTGGGGCCCTTACCCATTATGTATGTATGTACGTATATAATTGAACATTTATATAGCGCAATTTCAAGATATATAGGCTACTCAGAGCAGAGGTGCAAAAAATAAATTTTTGCAAAATGAAAAGTTGGTTTTTTTTAATTTATTTTGTTTTTGTTTTTAAGATCTCCTATTTCGGACCATAACACGCATAAACATGGCTTGATACCGTTCAAATTAATCAGACGCATATAATTGAAATTAACTAGAACAGTAGATCCGTAGAATGTCATTAAACGAAATTAACCAAGACCATACAACACTTGCTAAGAGAGTTGAAGAGACTCAAATTTTGTTATTTCTAATTTCAAAATTTGTAAAAAAAACAAATTTGCGGTTTTTTGGGTAAAAAAACAAAAACAAACAAAAACAGAAAAACCAAGCCTTTTACAGCCCTGACTCAGCCTTGAGGCGCTCTCTGATGTTAAATGTCATTACGAACGAATATATTAGGCCTACATCAGTTAGCCAAGCCAAACAGTGCACAGTTTAAGCTGAAAGAGTCACCATGCAATGACGCTACTGTGGCACTGCCTACACAGCAATGTAGTGAACATGTAGACTGTAGTCTGTAGTTCCTCACGAATTTGACTATTCTAGCTTTCTGTTCGCAAATGTGTCTACCAAATCACTTTCGGCATTTAAGAAGCTGAAAGGAGCATTAGAACAGAAATTCGTCAAGAGCTGTAGACTTGTGGAATGGTTTGGATGATTGTAGGCCTACTGTCTCAGTGGGCACAATCACAGCTTTTAAAAGGAAGCTAGGAAAATTGGGCTAGAATGAAAAATTAAGCTTGTTCCAAGTTACATTTCAGTGGTTTAAAACAGACTAAGCGTCTTCTAAAACACTTAAAACTCTTGTTGTGTTTAGTCATAAATATTTAAGTTATGAAATTCGCTAGATGTCTTTTCTTTACATCGTGTAACTGGAAAGCATTTATTGACATAATGTGACATTTTCCCTAATAATTATTGTCACAGAAAAACGGACAAACAGTGCATAAAATTTATCAGTTTTAAAAGCTTGGGGGCCCTTTGAACCTCGGGGGCCCCTGGACTTTGTCCACCCTCGTTATATGGCTGTTACGCCACTGGTTATATGGCTTATGGGTCAAAATGGATTCCTAGGACATCTGGTCGACCGTACAACAGACACACTGTATCAATTCCTCAGGTTTAGTGGGGTTAGTTATTCATCAAAATCAGGTACGATATGAGAAGACACAACTTGTTACCAGCAGATGATCTGAGCACTGGTTAGTTCCAGTTGAGGATTGAGCATCTGAGCACTGGTTAGTTCCATTTGAGGATTGAGCGTCTGAGCACTGGTTAGTTCCAGTTGAGGATTGAGCGGATCAGCACTGGTTAGTTCCAGTTGAGGATTGAGCGTCTGAACACTGGTTGGTTTCAGTTGAGGATATATATATATATATATATATATATATATATATATAATTATATATATATATGAGACTGGGTGCAGCTGTTTGTCTGCTTTTCGTTGAATCAATTGTGGCCGGCGGCAGATCTTGTCAGTTGAACGGAAGTTTTTCTGCAAAGGGGACCAAATGTTGCCATCTATCGATGGATCTGGTCTTACCCTTCTCCCCCTCCTCCGTTCCACCCCCTACAACCCGAGGGTATGAACTTGGGTCTTAGGTGTATACAAGGAACGACGTCGTATACGCAGCGATATCAAAGAGACGGCGACTGATAAGACAGTCTGCAGAGAATATCAATTCCAATCTCGTGAGTGTCGTCGACATGACATCTTAAAGTGAATGCAGACCACGGTTTCATTACTAAGCATATGGCTAACAGCGTCTGTCTAGTAAGTAAGTAAGTAAGTATATCCCATATTGAGAAGGACTAGCAAACGGACAGCACTGTACATTAGCTCATAACCAGGCGTTTAATATATCAGCAGGGTCAATCTCAATCATTCTTAGGGTCATTGCTAAACGACCGACTTCTGACTGAAAGACATTCCACTGAAAGACGTCCGACTATATATATATATATATTATATATATATATATATATATATATATATATATATATATATATATATATAGTATACGTAGTGATTCAGTTGACTCGGTCCAACGCACATTGTCTAGTTACTCAACTTTGACGCACTCGTTCAGATCATTTTGGTAGCCATGCAATCAGCGCTTTTTGGAAACGCATAGAGGTTCTATGTATAATTGTCCCATTGCATTGCGATGCATGCAGTTAATGCCAACGGAAGAAAATGTTCGTTTTAGTAGATCGTCATCGCTTCATCAGAGGTGATTAAAACGTTTCTCCTTTCTACTCTCACTCCTTCTGCTTTATCCTTCTTCTACTAGTCCTACTCCCTTTCCCTCCTCGTCCTCCTCCCTTCCATCTCCTCCACCACATACCCTTCTCCTCCTACTCTTTCAATCCCGCCCTAATTATCTTTTATCCTCTTCTTTTCCTTCTCTTCCTTCTTCTCATAATCCTCTTCCTATATAGCTCTTCCTTCCTCTGTGTCGTGTCATGTATTGTGTATTGCGTTGTTGGTCATCCAGTAATCTTTCCCTTCTCTTACGGAAGGCGTGGGGTGCTGGATCTGGTGGATCTGCGGCTCCCACCCTCCACCCATGGGTGGAGGGTGGGAGCCGCAGCGTCTGAGTATCTCGTCCATTAGTCAGGGTCTTCTCTGATGTCAGTGCCAGCCGAAGAGACAGGCTGCGTGTTGAGAGAGAGAGAGAGAGAGAGAGAGAGAGAGAGAGAGAGAGAGAGAGAGAGAGAGAGAGAGAGAGAGAGAGAGAGAGAGAGAGAGAGAGAGAGAGAGAGAGAGAGAGAGAGAGAGAGAGAGAGAGAGAGAGAGAGAGAGAGAGAGAGAGAGTTGAGGCCGATGCATACGGATGGGACGGACGGACGGACGGACGTTTAGAGGACTGTGGGAGAAAGAGAGAGCAGAGGAAACATGCATGAACGACACGTTGAAAGGAAATAGAGAGAATAAATAAGATAAAAGCGACAGATGATGATGATCAGACGTTTTCTGTCCTATTTTGATAGTAACTGAGAAAAGAGACGATGGAAGATCTAACACTGACCGATCGAACACAGAACGTCGTTGCCTAAGCATAACTCAGATGACTTCAATATAAACCAAACTTCGATTATGATCACTTTAACAAGATGCAAGATCCCAATAAGTTCAAATCATTGATGATGCGCATTAGTTATATGGAGCAGGGGCGGGATTCATGAGATATGACTAACTCCTATTCATGGCTTAATCTGGCCTACGCGGGAGTAGCGGGTTAATTCGCTATTCATGAGACAGGCGCAACGCCCTACTCTGCGAATAAGGCTATTCCGACTCTGAGGTGAGTAAGTCCTCTATTCCCAGCTTAAAGGCGATTAACAAAATGGCGGCCGTCGTTTTTCGTTGCATTCGACGACGTTTTAGACACCAATAAGTGTTTAAGAGAATCTGTAATTAACTCGTTTGTTCGCTAACGGCGACCTTTAAATTGCCTCATTTCGCCGTCACAAAATGTTAAAATTTGACGAGATTTCGGACGATGTTGCATTCGAAGTGCCGCATCTTTCCGTTAGGCATTGATCTGTCCCAACTTCACCGTAACTCTTGCGCATGCGCGATCAACGATAGCCACTCAAATATTGGGAAAACCCAGCGTAAGCGCAGTTTACACCCAGAGTAACTAATCGGCCGTGTACGCCTGTTTATGAATACCGACTACGAATAAGTTTTATTCAGAGAATAGTTATTCCCAGAGTAGGCGCTACTCCCGAATAGCTTACTCCTATCTTCATGAATATGGCCCCAGATCCAGAATGGCAAAGCTCACGAGAGAAGAGACCATTTATATTCAAAGCACACAACTGAACTTTGTAGGAAAAACCGAAGGAAAAGAATTTTAGGTGGAATTAAACGAATGAGGCCCGGAGAAAGTTAATAGAAGTTGTGAGAGCTTACTAAAGAAAACATACCATATAAGCAAAAGGAACCAATAGGAAGATCTCTTGGGTTACTAATTTACCCGTACCCGACCCGTACCCGACCCGCCGGTACGGGTCGGGTACGGGTAAACCCGCGGGTACGGGTATACCCGCAGACCCCTAGTGCCTTAGCCTCCGTTGGACCTTTGCTGTGGAATGACCTCCCTGCATTAACTCGTGCTGTAATGGGGGTACCACTGTTTCTGCTCGTTCTCTTAAGACTTTTCTTTTTTCGAGGGGCCCTTCGCACTGGAAGCGCTTCTGATTAGGCTGTACTGCGAGAGGCGCTTTATAAGTCCATAAATAGATTAGAATAGCATGTGAAGAAAATATCTGAAATAATTCGAAGAAAAAGGCAACAGAAAGTTCTGAGCGGAAATGAGCTGCAGGTGCATTTGCACTGTCCCGCTGGGTCAGCATGCAGCCATTACCGCAGTCCGGTCCATGAATCGGGCTATGGAGGTTATCATGGAGGCTATCATGGAGGTTATCATGGAGACCTGCATGTCCTGCAATCGCCTACCGCTTAACACATCTTAGACCGAGTTATTTGGCTTGGCACGTGCCAGTAGCTCGCCAAGATTGAGTCTCACGCCCAGGAGTTCCAGAGTCTGCCTTCTTATGCCCTGTCTGGCACCTTGGAATAAAAACTAACCTTCAGGCGGCATAT
>JACEVL010003168.1:0-5000 GCA_020284085.1 Aporrectodea caliginosa
TCCATTGCATCATCATCTCCATAGACATAGGTCCAGGTGGTTTCTCAATAACCTTTTCCACAGCACCACCGACAGCACCTTCCACTTCTTCTGCTTCTTCTTTAAGCCAGACTTCAGCTAGCGCTTCTAACATGTCCTCACGTGACATATCTTCCAGTTTCTCTTCTTCAAAACCAGCCTTTAACAAGCGCTGTTTTAATCTTTCAGTAGACATCTTCTTCAGTTCTGCTTGTTTTTTGACACTTAATTTCTCCATCTTACTCCTTTACTTCAGTGCTGTCCTTTCTGGAAAACACGAGTTTTCTTTTGTGTTTGAAGTATCAAGGGATTGTTCTTTGTTTGAAAACAACAAACTTGTATACCTTTGTCGTTGAGGCTTTCGTTGTCGTAGATTTACCAATGATTTGAATGCGTATTCACCAGTCGACGTTGTTTCAAATCTCAGACGTTGTTTCGGATCTCACAGACGTTGTTTCGAATCCCAGACGTTGTTTCGAATCCCAGACGTTGTTTCGAATCCCAGACGTTGTTTCGAATCCCACCGCTGCTGCCACCAAATATGTCACCAACTCTTTTTCTTTCTTAGTTGTGACCTACCTCAAGAACTTTCCTTATCTCTACATATAAATTGCTCAACGTCTTCTAACTGTTTAAGAATTAAATTGACACAGTTCTTTGAATGTTTCTTTCTTTCTTCAAACACAGTTATTTCAAACGTACAATCAAAGTTCTTATCAATACAGCTCAACTGTAACTTCTAACATACAGCTCTCTACTGCATTAAAACATCTACTACACTGTATTGTTCAAATTCACTGTCATCAGCAGTTTCTAAGTTTGGCGCGCTAACTGCACGTGTAGAGAATCTACCGTCAGCCAATGTTTAGGCTACTTTAGGCCAAGCGCCCACGAGCCGACAGCGCAACTAAGGCCTAAGACTAAAACGCTTAACAATCGAATACACATTATATATATATCAACCTAAAGAACACCTGTGCTCATTATATATGCAAAACATTTGTTCACAATATCATTCTTAGGCGCCTATCTGCCTCGTTTGGCCTTTCTGGTAACCTTCTTGGCTGGCTTGCTTCCTACCTCCATCACCGTTCGCTCTCTGTGGTCTACGTGTCTACTACTACTACTCCGTGGGTTCCCGCCCCGTTTGGCCTGCCCCAGATATCTGTGCTGGGCCCTCTTCTCTGATTAAATTATTTATACTGCTGATACTGGTCCTCTCCTGGCCTCTTGTTGAGCCTTGCTCTGTGCTGAGCCAATCTTATAATTTGCTCAGTGAAGTTTATTGAATTAGCGACTAACTCTTGAATTTGATTCAATTTTATATTAAATTATTATTAGTATAGTAATATAATTATTATTGTAATAATATTTAAACTATGGTCTAAATTTCACACTAGACGTAAGGTCAAGGACTAAGTACCTGAACTATTCAGGCTGGTTATCAGATTATAGGTCTACGCCTGAAATGTTCAGGTAATATAGGGGCCTAGCTGAACTGTTCACTGTGTTCAGGTAATATTCCTGTACTGTTCAGGTAATATACCTGAACTGTCAGGTGGATAAACATCACCTGAACTGTTCAGGATTTTCCTACCTGAACCTTTCTAAGAGTGTATGCGATGACCTGCAGGCGATTTGCACTGTCCTACGTCAGCAGCCATTACCGCAGCCCGGGCCATCTACCGAGCAATGGAGGCTCTCGAGACCAGGATGTCCTCCAATCGCCTGCGGCTAAACTCATCTAAGACCCAGTGGATTTGGATTGGCACGCGCCAGCAGCTCGCCAAAATTGATTTGAAGGCCCTTGCCCAGGAGTTCCCGCAGTTTACTTTCTCATCCTCTGTCTGGGACCTTGGTGTCACATTAGACCAAGAACTAACGTTCACGCGGCATATCAGCCTGCTACCCACTTCTTTGTTGTTTCCAGTCTTGATTAGTGCAGCGCCCTCTACGTGGGTTTTCCGGCGGCTCGGGTTGGGTGCTTGGTTCGGGTCTTACGCTCGGCGGCACGCTATATTGGTTGCATCCCAAGATTCCGCCATGTTACTGAATATATGTGGGATGTCTTGCATTGGCTTCCTTTTCCACAATGGATCGATTACCGGATCTCTTCCTTGGTCTGGCGCTGTCTCGCAGATGTGGTCTCTGTTTACCTACAGGAGCTCCACCCTCAGCATCCAGCACCGTGGTTCTCTTCACTCTTCTAGGCAGGCTGAGGCTCTTGTCTCACGGTCGCGGACTTCTATTCTGCAGCGCCGTGCTTTTTCTGTTGCTGGCGGCCTGCAATCTGGGATGGGCTTTGGCACTACGCCTAAATTAAATGCCGACATCCCTTCAGATCACGTTCTATTCTAACTTCAAGACTGTTCGGACTTCGGAGTTGGGTCGGGAGCGCAAGTAGATAATCTTGAAGGGACGCTATATAAATCTCTATAATGAATGAATGAATTATAATTTGCCAAAGAGCTGATGTAAAATGTTATTACTTTTAACCAAAAAGATTGTCTCCAAAATGGATCATTACAAACCAATAAATAAATTTATTTTCTTATGCTTTAGTTAATTGCTTTGATGAGTCTGTCTGTTTCTAGTCTACGTTGGTTGCTGGGACTTTGCAGCTGAGACCATTTTAAAAATCAAATTATGAAATTATAATTATAATTTTCCAAAGAACTGATGTAAAATGTTATTACTTCGAACCAAAAAGTTGGTCTCCAAAATGGACCATTACAAACCCCTAAATGAAAAAAATTTACCCTGGGGAGAGGGCACAACCCCTCCCCAGACCCCTCCCCTCACAGTTCTTCAAAACTGCGTAATTGTTTGGAAGCCCTGGTTACGCCACTGCCTACCTGTCTGATTCCTTGACTGCCTGACTGGCTGACTGACTGACTGACTGGCTGGCTGGCTGACTGACTGACTGACTGACTGACTGACTGACTGACTGACTGAATAACGAACGAACAAGCTCATCTGCAAGGTAAGCCACTTTGCAGGGTATGCCTATGCTTGCCTCTGTTGACCGACCTGTTCAGCACCGGTATCAACTACCTTACCTATCCCGACGTTGTATGCATTTTGTCTGTGGTGTTTGAATCAATGAGAGTTTGATTTGAACGAACAAGCGAATCAACTATTGATTGAAGAAATGAATTAATGAATAATCAAATATGTGAACAAAGGGAACGAATGAAGAAATGAACAAATCATCATCAACTGAATTGTATGTTGCTAGCTAATCAAGTAATCTAATTAACCGTGACAATAAGGCGAAGCTGTAATTAATTGGGACCTCCTTGTTGTTATATTAAATACCGACCCATTCTCCAACGTAAGATGCTGTGATGTCTTGGTATCAGATCGAAACAAACGAAATCCACCTCACTGAAAACAAGCAACATTCTATAATAATTTTCCACGCACACACACACCCACGCACACACAAAATATTATATATATATATATATATATATATATATATCATTTATATATATATAGTTATCTATAACCTAGCTGGCTATAGCGGACTTGATTTGTTATAACGGGTTCCGCGACAACTCGTCGAACGACATTTCGTCTAACGACACTTCGTTTACGACAATTCGTCAAACGACATTTCGTCTACCAGAGTATCTGTAACCATTACGGCTAATCAACAGAGGCCGCTTTCTTATAGTTTCGCTAAAACGTGCTATATATTCTCAGGAATCCAGCTTCTAATTACTGACAAGATTATTTTCATCAATCCAGCTTCTATTGAATGGAAACCTATTTTCACCCATGCATCCAGGTTGATTTCCAGCTTCTATTTACGGGAAACATTATTTCGATCAATCCAGCTTCTATTTCAACACAGGAATGTTGTCATCAATCCCACTTCTACTTCGTGAAACAGTTTTTTCATCAATCCAGCTTCCATTTTAAAGTGACAACATCAAATAACTTAGTAGACGAAATGTCGTTCGACGAAATGTCGCTCGACGAAGTGTCGTAGACGAAATGTCGTTCGACGAGTTGTCGTGACACCGTTATAACGCCGGTAAATAGTAGGCCTATTGTCTCCCTGACGTGGCATTTACATGACGCTGATAATTATATTTCGAAGATTTACATTAGAGGCCTACATTTACATGTAAGTAGGCCTATACTCCCTACGTGTCGAAGGTGCTTCCCGTCAACTTAAATGATAGAGCTCATTAGAAGCACTAGATTCATTTAATTAAAAAAGCTCGGGCCTACGATGAAAATCGAATACAAGCACATAAGCAGGATATCGTAAATTGCCGACAGCCTGGACAGTGCTGATCACATTTATCATTATTCAACGAGGTTTTCTGATTATATCTTTCTCTGGTCATATAGGGCCTACCTAAAACAACAACTGGTCTTGCTGAACAAGTTTTTTCAGTTGCTGGACCTAAATTTAGAACTCAATCTTTCGTCTGTCCGTTCTGTTCAGTCTTACGTTTGGTAAAGGTAAGTCTTACGTCTCAACGTAAGACTTACCTTTACCAAACGTAAGACTTACCTTTACCAAACGTAAGACTTACCTTTACCAAACGTAAGACTTACCTTTACCAAACGTAAGACTTACCTTTACCAAACGTAAGACTTACCTTTACCAAACGTAAGACTTACCTTTACCAAACGTAAGACTTACCTTTACCAAACGTAAGACTTACCTTTACCAAACGTAAGACTTACCTTTACCAAACGTAAGACTTACCTTTACCAAACGTAAGACTTACCTTTACCAAACGTAAGACTTACCTTTTCCAAATTGTTATCCATCATAGGTTGCTTCTCTATCTTACACACAGATTTCTGGATATTGGCCTAATATCGGCTTGGTTTTGGTGTGCCATCGGTTGATGCTTTATGCATCTATTAAACCTAAGACCCTTTAACAAATCAAATAAAAGCCAATAGTATCCTGGACCAAACTTTATACGGTATAGCCAATGCTTACACATATTTTT
>JACEVL010003168.1:10000-14868 GCA_020284085.1 Aporrectodea caliginosa
ATCCTATAGTCTGAACTTTCACAAGTAATGTGAATTAGATAAACAAAGTAATGGCCTGACTCCATGCAGGTTCCTCTTGGAGTCCTACTCATCGAGTGCAATCTATTTACCGATCGACCAGACCTTTGCTAGGAGATCGATCGATCGCTTCAAATGAGAAGCTCTGCATAGAGATTGTCTTACTCGTCGAGCATCAAGAGGTCGCTGCTGAATCTACCGGTGGCATCAATTGTGTTGTTGTAGTCGAGGCGTTCGTAGCAAATTCCGTTGAAGACTTTGTTCGTCAGTTGCTTCTCGTTGATCAGCGTGTCCAGCTCTGTGCCGCTCTCCATCGAAAACCAGTCACCTTGGAAGTGACTCGGAATGACGCACTCCGCACTCACTGAAACATGCATATAAGCGCAGAACATGTATCTCGGGCTTAGCCAGGAAAAATTTCGGAGGTGCTTTAAGTTTTCGGTGGGGTTCCATTGGAAATTGTATTTGTCTACATTCTTAGTTTCTAATAACGGTAATGCATTTAGTTGGGGGGGGGTTGAATTGCTAAATCACCACATAAATAAGCCCATGACATGCATAGTTTGTGAATGCACTGTCATCAGCAATGCCTGCTGGAGCAGACTTTTACGCGGCCAAGGAAGAGACTAATGTGCCCATGCAGAACTCTAGTGTGGCCAAGCCGGACACTTGTGTAGCCAAGGACGATCACAGTGTAGCGAAGCAATACGCTAGTGTGGCCAGAAGGACAACAGTCCTTGAAATTATTAACTTCTATCGCTTCGGTGTCTAATGCACAAGGCATCAACCGATGGCATACACATAGTGTGGCCAATGAGAACACTATACCCAGCCATCCGCACAAACATTGGGAAAGTTTTATCGCAACGTGTTGTCCAACGCTGTCCAAACGTGCGTGTGGCCAATGAGGACAGTTGCATGATCAGTAAGATTGTGCTAAACGGTGATTGATTAGGTTACACATTGACCTTACTGTATACAAGGAGTGGACACGATGCAGAAAGCTTTCAATAAGTGTACACACTTCAGAGCAACGAGTGCGGACACAAATGCACCCTCTGACTGCCACGTTCTTTTGGCACAAAGCTGACAACCATTTTTGCAATCAGTGGCACAATGCGGGTCATCTATTTCTGGGCACTGATTAGTTGAGAAAGGGATATACAACATGGCTCAAACTTGACTGATGTTCGCATTCTCCAGTGGATTGTAGCCTGAAGAAAGGACCTTGCGGATTCAGATTGAGGACATACCCCATATTTTAAAGTCCCGCTTTGGATACATTCAAGTGACCATCGTAAAAACATTCGATGCGATTCAAGACAGGTGTGTCTTGCACACTAGTAACAGGTGCGTTTAATAATTACAGGTGCGTCTAATAACGGCGCATGATGGTGCCTTACGTGTCAGCATCATCTTCCTTATCCTTATCTTAAATGTACGACGATAATTAGGGTCTAGATAAATTCCTGTCATTATATCATGTACATACAGATATATCTTGGGTTTAATACAGCGATTTGACCACGCTGTGTATACATAGGCTACTTTCCGTGGATCTCATAGTGTGTATATTAGGACCAACTAACCTGAAGTCGACTGTTGAATTTGGCAGAGTTGGTGAAGAGTGAGAAGCCAGGCAACACTAGAGACGATCTTTCGTACTGAATAATCCATGCCTCGCGTCTTGTGTTTAACTTGCTATGGTTTGAATCCTCCGTTAGTTACTTGTAATACAACGTAAAGCAATGAGTTATATCCGTTGCTTGTATGTTTAAGTTGTATGCAGACCTGCGCGTTATTTCGGCCAAACGAAGCCTACGCTAATCTTCTGCTTGTCAAAGGTTGCGTGTTATCAGCAGAACTGATAAAGACGTACAGGTGATGATAAGGTTGTGCAAGACCTTAATTGCACACGATGACTGGATTCGCTGTGATTCATCATTGTGTATAATATTAGAGACTTATAGATATCCCACCCTCCTTCACTCTGTCAGTATACATGCATATATATATACATATACATATATATACATATATATATATAGGCCTATGAGATAAGAAAGGTCGATTATCATGCACAGCATACATGTGTAAGGGTTCTTGTGTTGATGTACATTATTTTACGTATAAATATTTTCTCTCGACCGATGAGTGGCGCTTTATAAATGTTGCATTGCAATTACAATTTCTGTGCGTTTAGTTGATTCGCTGTACATCAATAAAATACAGAGAGACCAAAGGGGTTTGTATGTATGTATGCATGCACGTGTATGTATCAATACACTTGACATAATGCTTTTAAGTACCTCACAAAAGCACTGCATGCACTCACAAACTCCGCCACTGTTCGCATTCTAGCAGTGCCAGTCCCAAGCCTGATGAAGGAGGAGGGCGACGCTAATGATCTTTGTTATCACACAATGTCGTTAAACTGAAACTACTACTACTAAGTTTACTGCACTCACGACTAGCCTATCTAGCAGATCTAAACTATTGCGTCTATATTTATAAGTCAGCTTGCAAGTGTATGCTGCGCAAAATCAAAGGCAACGGTTCGTACATGTTACTGTACATGTAATGTACATAGAATGCACATGAACATGTTAGTACATGTACATATGACACATATATACACGTGTACATACTATTCAGGATGGTGGTCAATACAAGAGATGGCATGATGAAGTTGAAGTGCAGAAGCGCGGCATCACTTGCATATCGCTGAACAAGCTGACTGGAATCGACAAGACGGTTCTATATATAGTCAACGATGCATCTCGGATCCCACGTCTCTTCGGCGATGCATATAGGCGATCCATGTGCGTCCCGTGCTCGTACTCTGGCAGTGCCAGTCCCAAGTCTAGAGAAAGGGGAGGGCGATGCTAATTATCTTAGTTTCTTAGTTATGACACAGTGTCGTTAAACAGCAAACTAGCCGTGTCCCATGCAATGCAGAATGACTGCATAACTTCAACGACTGAGGATTGATTAATGCAGGTTCAATGGACGGAGGGTCGATGCCTGGAGGTCGGAAGTTGGATTCTGCTGCTCGCGTAAACTGAACCCCAGACTTTCAACCCACTGATGAGAGGTATACGCCTATCCACAGGTTGTTTGTAACAGCATACGCATACTTAAACGCATGCATCCAAAAGGTAAGTATACAACACAGTACAACTGTTGGCTATGTGATACAATGATACAATTCATTGCCTTATTGTTTCATTGTTTTAATCTATTATTTCCATGTGTTTAACTGTACTTCCCACTCATTCCTTTTACTTTCGATATTTAGTTTAAATTAGTTAAGGTTAGTTAAGATTTTTATGTTAATCAAGTCAACAACTGTTATACTATGTAAAGCATCTTTCGGTCGCCACATATTATGTTGAAATTGTATAGAGGTGTCCCTACTTAGCGGGATCTTTGATCCCTTCAGGGCCTTCCCTTGTGGCATTCAACAATCCATACTTAAAAGTGCAATCTGATTTGTAATATTATTGTTTATTGTTGTTTGGGTATACAAATAAACGATTGATGCAATACAACTGTGCATTGATATTGCCCTACTTCCAAAGTTCAGAAGTGCACACGGCTATGCATACGACAGAACATCGACGGAGCAGAACAATTTTTAGTGGAAGGACTTGCTCAAGTTCGCTACACAGTAACTGCTTCGGACGAGGCTCTAACCCGTACTCTCCGCGTTACAGGCCGTGCGCACTATCCAATCGGACACTGTGCCACACGTTATAAAATAGTCTTGTCCAGTCAGTACAAGTGTTATATATCTGTATATATATATGCTTTATTTCACCCAAAGCAGAACGGAGAAACTGAACGAAGACTAGAAAAAACGACAAGAATACATAAACTCCTTCACAAACAGAACCGGATGACAGCTCAAATTAACGCTCCCTTGGAGGCGTAAGCGTTATGCAACCGCCAACCGCGATCTGATATAAGACATGTTGTTGTCCTTTACTGACACACCAAGCCCATCAACTAGATAATTAACTATATCGTTTTGCATTTATTAGAACATCGGTATTAAAGTAGTACCAAACCAGTCTTTACGGTGTCATCAGTATAGTATATGCCTACCGTTAAGAGGACAACCTGTACAGATCCATCATCCATGACATGATGCAGAGAACGCTTTGTAGACCCAGGTGGTTATTAAATTATGGTGGTTGTTCAGTTGTCATGGCGTCCAATATCCAAGTCCAGTGCCGGATTGCTCTCTAGCTTAAAGCCTTAAACCTCTCTGCGTTTTGTGAGAGGTAGGCTACTTGAAAGGCACTAAATTAATAGTAATTCTATGTTTCGTTACATTACATTACTTTAATCAATGCTGTTGAAAGTAATGTATGCCAATTAGTCTAGAGTCTAGACATTGCTACAGCTAAATATCTCATTCGCATAAACAGAACACTGTATGTTTGGCATAAGTCTATACAGTTAGTGTACATCTTAATAAAGTATTCGCACTGAAGCAGGTAGACTATGTTATGCGATCAGCTCCAATCATCACCCCCGATGCTTTCAATGAAAGTGGCATTTTTTGTGGGAAATAGTGTGTGATAGCCTAGTGGTTAGCGTGCTGCACTGTCGACAAAGGTTAGAGGTTCAAACTCTACCAGGGTACCGAGGGCAGAAATATGTTTTAATAATTATGTCGGCTGTACTGCTTACGTCCCCTAGCGAACTCAGCTAGAATGAGTACTGTAATGGATGTGATGTGAAAATTTATAGATAACGGAACATTATAATTATGAACACTAGAGGCGTTAGAATAGTGTAATAGTAATGGACAAGTTTATGGTATCATATAAACCATATATAGA
>JACEVL010003169.1:0-14582 GCA_020284085.1 Aporrectodea caliginosa
CGCTCATTACTTTGCGAAACTAACATTTTCAGTTGTTTATGATTTGCATCAACGTTATATAATAATTATAGCAAAAGAAATGAATAAATAACAATGAGGCGCTGCAAAATTTAAGATTTCTTCGGAAATAAATCTGGCGGAAAACTCATTAACATAACATAACATAACAAGGTTTATAGTGGCTCAGAAGACTTGCATCTGTGTCAGAGCCACAAAGCAGAATGATTATGACTGTTAATGCCAGTGTCGCTAAAAAGAGTATCCCCATTTATGGGTATCCCCTTAGCGAGTTGGAATTATAATTATAGCAAAGAAATGAATAAATAACAATGAGACGCTGCAAAATTGAAGATTTCTTCGGAAATAAATCTGGCGGAAACAGGGCCTTAGCGAGGCATGTGCCAGCGGTGCCACTGTCACGGCACAGGACGCGCAACTCAAGAGGGGGCGAAAATTTTTATTATTAAATTTTACTTACTAATTACTTGCTCTTGAAATATGATATATTAGTTACATTACAAATGAAATAACAAATCTGGCATAGACCGAAATGGGCGTAGAAGCCAAATAGAGCGAACTGCCGTGATTGGTGGAAATTTACGCGGGGAAAAGGGCGCTTACGATACTGCGCTGTGATTGGTGGAAAAGCGAGCGAAAGAACGTGGTTCTTTTGGCGCGTAGTTTAGCCTATAAAAAAACGAGGCGAGGCACTGAGAAGGGGCTCTTAGATGATGTTGCATATGCCATCCCTGCGTACTGAAAAAATGCATTACTATTGAATGGACATTAGCTAATTCGATCCCGATGAAATTGTAATTTTGGAAAAACAGCTAACTTAATCAAACGGACTGATAGATATAATTTTCGCATAATTGGATGTGGAAACTGCTATTCGATAACTCCGGTGAATTTCTTTTAATTAAACTATAATCAGAACTAGCGAAATGGCGGATGTTGAGTTGTCAGTTCCAGCTAAGGCAGAGCTAGATGATTTAATCCAGAAAGCTATACAGCGGCAATAAGAACAGGCAGAAGTGCTAAGAGCCTAAGAAGTATGTTAGTTCTAAGACAGGGAGTGAACCACAGACCGATAATGACAGTACTGGTGTTGGCCTGTTGGGACGAGGAGCCCAAACAGAGCGGGCACTTTTCTATCGCCACCAAAACCGGTCTTAGGCTCTAAGTTCGGCCTACTATCTGAAGCAGCGCCATAGCAGCCACCGTATGGGCGAGGTCCCGTAGGAGCGCACGGATTCTTCATAAACCCCGTGTTGATTACACGATGGGACACCAATGGCTTACGGTGGGGGTATCAAGCCTGAGGTAAGTCGAAACCTTTCCTCATCGAACTTGCCCAAGCCTTCCTGTCCTCAAAGTCCCTTCAGCAGCGAAATAAATCTGAAGTGGCTAAAATTAAATGTTAATAGAAGCACAGAAACGTCTTTCTATTATCTTTAAAAGACAAAGCCTTTTATAACACGTTTGGTCGTTATTGGTTAACTTGATCTTTGAGGGGTAGGCGCTAGATTTACGCTTGGCACAGGGCGCAATATTATTATAGCTTGCCACGGCCCTGTGAAATGCACGCGAGCTCATAACTGTTCTGCATCGAGGCTCAACTAAAACACTGGTAGCCTACTTGATGAACGCAAGAGTTATGTAAGGAGTCAGTAGTGAGTGAAGGTAGGGAGATGTGCTGGTGTTGAGAGTTTTGCAGGTCAGACAAGCCAATTTAAATTTGACTCTGAATTCAACAGGAAGCCAGTGGAGTTGATGGAGTAAAACTGAGGAACTTGTTCGTAGTGGAACACGCAGCACTACGCGAGCCAAGGAGTTTTGGATGCGTTGCAGCCTGTTGAGATCGAGGTCTGAGAAACCCACAAAAACCGAATTAGCATAATCAAGGCGAGAGGATCAATCAATCAATCAATCAATCAATCAATCAATCAATCAATCAATCAATCAATCAATCAATCAATCAATCAATCAATCAATCAATCAATCAATCAATCAATCAATCAATCAATCAATCAATCAATCAATCAATCAATCAAGTTGTTTTATTGCAACCAAAACAAAACATTACAATTATGCCAGAGAATGTACATTAACAAAAATGCATTGGCGACAAAGGGAGGCCCAAAAGGGATGGAGATCCCGCTAAGGAGGGTCACCCAGATAGCAAATTACAAACAAAAATTCCAAGTTAGCCAATAAAAACAGAAACTGAACCAGAAGGTGACTAGAGACAACAAGAGTTGAATTATCCAGAAACAAGTAATAACACGATCTTAACTATAAACTTAACTGAATCATTAAATAAACGCGGTAATATGCACTTTAGTGATGGTATAGCCGTTTAAATTGAGGAAAGAAGAAATGCACGTAACCTTTTTTTGAAAACCTGCAGAGTATTACAGGAACGGATATCTATTGGCAATGCATTCCACACTGCAGTGCCGTATGATTTAGTAGTAAACCGTCGAGAGTAGTGAACTAAAGGCTTTTATCAGACCCAATTTGGGTACGAATAAAGGGATGACGTCATCCAAACATACTGCTGCTATCACACCCAATTTTAGCCACGCCCACCTGCCAATCACGTCATCCAAACCTACTGCTGCTATGAGACCCAATTTCTTGGAGGTCAAAGGTCAATCGACCGCTTCAGGCAAAACAGACAGCAATTAAATTTGTGCAAGGGTCACTCTTCTTGGAGTGGGGCATGCGTGTGCCTACCCCTCACCATTCTTCTTCTTTCGCACTACATTGCAGAGCAAAGCTCATTGAATATTCATTCTATTTAACTCAGTCAAACATATGCAGGCAGCCAATTTTTATACACGCAAGCTACCAATTCTTTCAAGCGACATCAATCATTTCACATAGGCAAGCACTCAATTTTTACGCTCTAGCCTTCATCTAGCGCCCATACCCATCAACCATCATTGCTCAAGCAATGCAAGGCATCCTTTTGCAACGTTTCAGCTTTGCACAAGAATTGTTTGCAAGGCTGACTAAGTCCATTTATTATTCATTAAATACAAACTGAGTTCTTTTACACAATAGGCCTACGCAAGCTGCTATAGCCAGTGTATTTGCGCTTTTACACATATGTGCGCAGCGTTGTGCTAGCAATCTCCTTCAATGCGCACTAAGGCTAATTTATTATGCATTAGGCACAAATTGCATGGTTTTTGAATTTGGAGCTCGGCATTTACAAAGCTCATTTTACAATGTTTCATTGTACAGCCAAGCTGTCAATGTTTTAGACACTCACACTTAGACCAACTTTAAGCTTGCACATCTGTGCAGCTAGACATTGCTCATGTAGGTGCACATGTATTGTTTTACAAGATTGATCAAATCTCAATGAATACTCTTTTAGCCTTCCTCCTTTTACACTTAGTGTGGAAGCCAATACAGGCAGCGTTTGCGCATGCATGCCAGTACCGCGCTCCCCATTTAGCCATTTGCAAATTTAAAATTTCAGAAGTCGTGGTTTTCAATCCTTTAGATTTCTGAAGTTGTGGTTTCCAACTTTAAAATTTCAGACTCTCTGGTTTTCAATCTTTTAAATTTCAGACCGGGTGGGTTTCAAAATTTTAATTTCAGAACTTCTTGCATGCTAATTTAAAATTTCGGAAGTCGTGGTTTTCAATCCTTTAGATTTCTGAAGTTGTGGTTTCCAACTTTAAAATTTCACACTCTCTCGTTTTCAATCGTTTAAATTTCAGACCGGGTGGTTTTCAAAATTTTAATTTCAGAACTTCTTGCATGCTAATTTAAAATTTCGGAAGTCGTGGTTTTCAATCCTTTAGATTTCTGAAGTTGTGGATTCCAACTTTAAAATTTCAGACTCTCTGGTTTTCATGTTTTTTTTTAAATTTCTGACCGGGTGGTTTTCAAAATTTTAATTTCAGAACTTCTTGCCTGCTAATTTAAAATTACGGAAGTCGTGGTTTTCAATCCTTTAGATTTGTGAAGTTGTGGTTTCCAACTTTAAAATTTCAGACTTTCTGGTTTTCAATTTTTTTAAATTTCTGACCGTGTGGTTTTCAAAATTTTAATTTCAGAACTTCTTGCATGCTAATTTAAAATTTCGGAAGTCGTGGTTTTCAATCCTTTAGATTTGTGAAGTTGTGGTTTCCAACTTTAAAATTTCAGACTCTCTGGTTTTCAATCTTTTAAATTTCTGACCGGGTGGTTTTCAAAATTTTAATTTCAGAACTTCATGCTTGCTAATTTAAAATTTCGGAAGTCGTGGTTTTCAATCTTGTAGATTTCTGAAGTTGTGGTTTCCAACTTTAAAATTTCACACACTCTGGTTTGCATCTTTTAGATTTCAGACCTGGTGGTTTTCAAAATTTTAATTTCAGAACTTCTTGCTTGCTAATTTAAAATTTCAGAAGTCGTGGTTTTCAATCCTGTAGATTTCTGAAGTTGTGGTTTCCAACTTTAAAATTTCAGACACTCTACGTTGCATCTTTTAGATTTCAGACCTGCTGATTTTTCCAAATTTTATTTTTCTGAACTTCTCATTTGCAAATTTAAAATTTCTGAACTTGTGGTTTTCAATTCTTTAGATTTCGGGTGGTGTGGTTTAAAACTTTAAAATTTCTGAACTTCAGGTTTCCAACTTTTAAAATTTCAGACATTCTGTTTTGCTTCTTTTAGATTTCACACGTTGTGGTTTCCAACTTTTAAATTTCAGATCTTGCAGTTTTCAATCCTTTACATTTCAGATGGTGTAGTTTTCAAATTTTAATTTCAGAACATCTCGTTTGCTAATTTAAAATTTCAGACATTCTGTTTTGCGTCTTTTAGATTTCAGATGGAGCGATTTGCAACTTTAAAATTTCAGACATTCTGGTTTGCATCTGTTAGGTTTCGGACTTGGTGGTTTTCCAAATTTTAATTTTCAGGTTTACATCTTTTAGATTTCAGATGTTGTGGTTTCCAAACTTTAAAATTTCAGAACCTCGGGTTTCAAACTTTAAAATTTCACACATTCTGGTTTGCATCTGTTAGGTTTCACACCTGGTGGTTTTCCATCCTTTACATTTCAGACCTTGTGAAATGTAAATTTAAAATTTCAGAACTTCAGCTTTGCATCGTTTAGCTTTCAGACTTTTAGTTATCTCAGTTTGGTATGAGGGTGTCTTCTTTTAAAAGTTGCTGACTGTGAGTTAAAATGAGTGTAATGTTGCATCTATTAGGTTGAGCAATGCTATTTTTCTTACTAAACCTCCAACTTGCACTGTTTCAAGTGTTTCAAAAATGAGTGTTTTAATCTCTTTGCAGCTCGTTCTCTGCTTGTGCACAGAAGAGTGGCAGCGAAGCTGCCACTCTGTTACTGCGGCGGAGGCGGAAGCGGCGGCGGCGGCGGCGGCGACAGGACCTCGCCTGATCTTACCAGTATCCATGGGCATGGACGCTGTATACAAGCTAATTGGATCATGTCCAAGTCTTTTAATTTTTGGAGTTTATAGTGCTAACAGACCATCAAACTTGAAATTCTCTAAATCTCAGAAAGATGTCAACTGAGCAATGAGAACTGAGAGATGGGAAAGCTGAAACATTCAACTCTGAAAGATGCGAATGCAAAGTTGTGAAAACGGAATGATGGAAACATTTGCAACATGTTTTAAATTTGCAACTTCAAGAGGAGTTGGCATACCAGGCTTTGCAAATCAATGCATACAATTTAAAAAGAACATAACGTATTACAAATGACCAATAGAAATGGTACTCATTAATCCTTTTCCATTTGCAACTGGTTGGTTGCGTTGAACTTTATGTCTATTTTGCAATCATGTGCATATCCAAATTTTCTTAGACTCTTCATTTTTGGAGCGAGTGCTCTAGCAGCAGATGTAGAAGCTGCACCTGTAGAAGCAGTAGCATGAGCTTTCTGAATAGCAGCAGTAGCAGCAGCTGTAATGCACGCGGAGCTTTGGCTCATTCACCATTCAACTCAAAGCCGGTATCTGTTTTGAATGGGTATGCGTTGGTGGCTGCCATTAATCGATCACGTTTATGCGAAGTGTGTGCTCCACAACGGTGTGTTGAGAAATTTTAAGAACTTTTTGCGAATCTGTTTAAGTGTCGCAGCTGAAGCTTGTGCCTATACAGACGCAATGATAGAACGTCTAAGAAGAAGAGTTTAGCCCAGTGTTAATGTGCATATGCGAAGAAACGAGTATATCAGATTAAAATTTTATTGAAGTTGTGGATGTCTTGGTTTGTTCAGATCAAGTCAATCATATACATTGTAGAATATTAAACCGTGTATATTCTCAAAGTTTCGACAACCCTTTCGCCACTCAATGGGCAGTTATGTAAAATGCCTGCGCATCTTGAACAGGTTACGACGTGTGTGCAAGGCAACACCAGAATTTCTACATTATTCGATTTGCAATTTCTACAAATCATAGACGTTTTAAACATTTCATTCTCAGGCTTAAGAATTAATAGACGATAGTTCGTTGATTTCTCTTCCTTTCGCTCAGCTTCGGCCACGCAAATTTCAACTATTACATCCATAATTTCCACAGACATCGAAATGACAACGCTGCACACGAATAAGATCCGACAACTTTAATATATGCTCATCCTTGCCGTCGATTTCGTCTACATCGATATTGTAATTATCATTCGACAATTGCTCACACATCTGGCTAAACTCCTCCGTGTCAAGCTTAAAACACATTTTTGCGTACTGTTTGAGAAATATATCGAATCATATAATGATCACGAGAGTAAGAAATTTCTACATTAAAGATGCACTCAAACCAGTGAGTGCTGAAGTTGCAAATTTAAAACATGTTGCAAATGTTTCCATCATTCCGTTTTCACAACTTTGCATTCGCATCTTTCAGAGTTGAATGTTTCAGCTTTCCCATCTCTCAGTTCTCATTGCTCAGTTGACATCTTTCTGAGATTTAGAGAATTTCAAGTTTGATGGTCTGTTAGCACTATAAACTCCAAAAATTAAAAGACTTGGACATGATCCAATTAGCTTGTATACAGCGTCCATGCCCATGGATACTGGTAAGATCAGGGGAGGTCCTGTCGCCGCCGCCGCCGCTTCCGCCTCCGCCGCAGTAACAGAGTGGCAGCTTCGCTGCCACTCTTCTGTGCACAAGCAGAGAACGAGCTGCAAAGAGATTAAAACACTCATTTTTGAAACACTTGAAACAGTGCAAGTTGGAGGTTTAGTAAGAAAAATAGCATTGCTCAACCTAATAGATGCAACATTACACTCATTTTAACTCACAGTCAGCAACTTTTAAAAGAAGACACCCTCATACCAAACTGAGATAACTAAAAGTCTGAAAGCTAAACGATGCAAAGCTGAAGTTCTGAAATTTTAAATTTACATTTCACAAGGTCTGAAATGTAAAGGATGGAAAACCACCAGGTGTGAAACCTAACAGATGCAAACCAGAATGTGTGAAATTTTAAAGTTTGAAACCCGAGGTTCTGAAATTTTAAAGTTTGGAAACCACAACATCTGAAATCTAAAAGATGTAAACCTGAAAATTAAAATTTGGAAAACCACCAAGTCCGAAACCTAACAGATGCAAACCAGAATGTCTGAAATTTTAAAGTTGCAAATCGCACCATCTGAAATCTAAAAGACGCAAAACAGAATGTCTGAAATTTTAAATTAGCAAACGAGATGTTCTGAAATTAAAATTTGAAAACTACACCATCTGAAATGTAAAGGATTGAAAACTGCAAGATCTGAAATTTAAAAGTTGGAAACCACAACGTGTGAAATCTAAAAGAAGCAAAACAGAATGTCTGAAATTTTAAAAGTTGGAAACCTGAAGTTCAGAAATTTTAAAGTTTTAAACCACACCACCCGAAATCTAAAGAATTGAAAACCACAAGTTCAGAAATTTTAAATTTGCAAATGAGAAGTTCAGAAAAATAAAATTTGGAAAAATCAGCAGGTCTGAAATCTAAAAGATGCAACGTAGAGTGTCTGAAATTTTAAAGTTGGAAACCACAACTTCAGAAATCTACAGGATTGAAAACCACGACTTCTGAAATTTTAAATTAGCAAGCAAGAAGTTCTGAAATTAAAATTTTGAAAACCACCAGGTCTGAAATCTAAAAGATGCAAACCAGAGTGTGTGAAATTTTAAAGTTGGAAACCACAACTTCAGAAATCTACAAGATTGAAAACCACGACTTCCGAAATTTTAAATTAGCAAGCATGAAGTTCTGAAATTAAAATTTTGAAAACCACCCGGTCAGAAATTTAAAAGATTGAAAACCAGAGAGTCTGAAATTTTAAAGTTGGAAACCACAACTTCACAAATCTAAAGGATTGAAAACCACGACTTCCGAAATTTTAAATTAGCATGCAAGAAGTTCTGAAATTAAAATTTTGAAAACCACACGGTCAGAAATTTAAAAAAATTGAAAACCAGAAAGTCTGAAATTTTAAAGTTGGAAACCACAACTTCACAAATCTAAAGGATTGAAAACCACGACTTCCGTAATTTTAAATTAGCAGGCAAGAAGTTCTGAAATTAAAATTTTGAAAACCACCCGGTCAGAAATTTAAAAAAAAACATGAAAACCAGAGAGTCTGAAATTTTAAAGTTGGAATCCACAACTTCAGAAATCTAAAGGATTGAAAACCACGACTTCCGAAATTTTAAATTAGCATGCAAGAAGTTCTGAAATTAAAATTTTGAAAACCACCCGGTCTGAAATTTAAACGATTGAAAACGAGAGAGTGTGAAATTTTAAAGTTGGAAACCACAACTTCAGAAATCTAAAGGATTGAAAACCACGACTTCCGAAATTTTAAATTAGCATGCAAGAAGTTCTGAAATTAAAATTTTGAAACCCACCCGGTCTGAAATTTAAAAGATTGAAAACCAGAGAGTCTGAAATTTTAAAGTTGGAAACCACAACTTCAGAAATCTAAAGGATTGAAAACCACGACTTCTGAAATTTTAAATTTGCAAATGGCTAAATGGGGAGCGCGGTACTGGCATGCATGCGCAAACGCTGCCTGTATTGGCTTCCACACTAAGTGTAAAAGGAGGAAGGCTAAAAGAGTATTCATTGAGATTTGATCAATCTTGTAAAACAATACATGTGCACCTACATGAGCAATGTCTAGCTGCACAGATGTGCAAGCTTAAAGTTGGTCTAAGTGTGAGTGTCTAAAACATTGACAGCTTGGCTGTACAATGAAACATTGTAAAATGAGCTTTGTAAATGCCGAGCTCCAAATTCAAAAACCATGCAATTTGTGCCTAATGCATAATAAATTAGCCTTAGTGCGCATTGAAGGAGATTGCTAGCACAACGCTGCGCACATATGTGTAAAAGCGCAAATACACTGGCTATAGCAGCTTGCGTAGGCCTATTGTGTAAAAGAACTCAGTTTGTATTTAATGAATAATAAATGGACTTAGTCAGCCTTGCAAACAATTCTTGTGCAAAGCTGAAACGTTGCAAAAGGATGCCTTGCATTGCTTGAGCAATGATGGTTGATGGGTATGGGCGCTAGATGAAGGCTAGAGCGTAAAAATTGAGTGCTTGCCTATGTGAAATGATTGATGTCGCTTGAAAGAATTGGTAGCTTGCGTGTATAAAAATTGGCTGCCTGCATATGTTTGACTGAGTTAAATAGAATGAATATTCAATGAGCTTTGCTCTGCAATGTAGTGCGAAAGAAGAAGAATGGTGAGGGGTAGGCACACGCATGCCCCACTCCAAGAAGAGTGACCCTTGCACAAATTTAATTGCTGTCTGTTTTGCCTGAAGCGGTCGATTGACCTTTGACCTCCAAGAAATTGGGTCTCATAGCAGCAGTAGGTTTGGATGACGTGATTGGCAGGTGGGCGTGGCTAAAATTGGGTGTGATAGCAGCAGTATGTTTGGATGACGTCATCCCTTTATTCGTACCCAAATTGGGTCTGATAAAAGCCTTTAGTTCACTACTGTCGAGTGTTTGAATGAGCTTTGACAGGACGATATGCTGCTAAATTCCTAGTGAAGTGCGTGTGAATGTCGGAGGCATGTGGAAGGAAATCCTTAAATGCAGGTGGGAGGAGGCCATGCTCAAGGCGAAAAAAGAATTCACCAATTTGAAGATCTTTTATCTGGTGTATTTTCAAGAGTTTGAGCTCGCTAAAGGATGGGCCAGTGTGCTCCCATTTTCGAATACCCGCAATTATACGAACAGCCCTCTTCTGTAACAGAACTAGTTTATGCAGCCTTGATTCGTAAGTCGATGCCCAAATCAAGTTGCAGTAAATGAGGTAGGGGTAGATGAGGGTATAGTATAAGTTTATTCTAATTTCCTTTGGTAGTTTATATGCGATACGGGTTAGAATACCTACATTCTTTGCGATTTTGACTGCAATTTGATTAATATGCACCTTCCAGGTCATGTGCTGATCTATATGTACACCTAAAAACTTCGTTGACTCAACTTGAGTGATAGGAGTACCATTAATAAACAAAGATAAATCACCGCTAGGGTTAATTTTCCTGTGGGATTTAAATAAAATAAAGTTAGTTTTATCTAAATTAAGCGTGAGTTTATTTGCTTGGAACCAAGCAGCTATACTAGAAAGCTCAAGATTAACAGTTTGAATCAGCGTCTGCCAGGAACCATTGGAATAAAAAACGTTGGTATCGTCAGCAAATAATATGAAAAACAAAGTTGGGGAGACACTGGCCAAGTCGTTAATATAGAGCAGGAATAGGAGTGGCCCAAGATTGGAGCCTTGCGGAACTCCATATCTGATCAATCCCAGCTCGGAGAGGGTACCATTACAGAGGACTCTCTGTGCACGGTTCTCAAAGTAGCTGGCGAACCATTTAAGCTGTGTCCCCCTAATCCCATAGTTTTCTAGTTTTTTAGCAGGATATTATGATTGACCGTATCAAACGCTTTAGCGAGATCGAAAAACACCCCTACTGAGTATTCATTATTTTCGATGGCGTTAGAAATCATGTCCTGCATATTCAGCAAGGCCATGTAGGGGAGTGACCTGGTTGGAATCCATGCTGAGATTGGTAGATAATATTCGAGTTTTTTACAAAGCCATAAAGGCGGTTGTACATGAGCTTTTCATAAAACTTAGAAAAGTAAGGGAGGACAGAAATAGGTCTATAATTAGTTACATTATCCTTTTCGCCTTTTTTAAGTATTGGCACTACTTTAGCTATTTTGATGGCTTGTGGAACAATTCCAGTAGTAAAAGAACAATTTATTATTTCCGCCAGGGGTTTAGCAACCAGGTGGAGATTGGGTGACGCTATACACGGGTCGATGTCATCAATCCCTTTGCTATGTGTCAAACGTATATTACGACTAATATCCATTATTTCCTCTGGGGATACCGATAAGAGGCCCATAGAATTGTGCAGAGGGGCCTGTAGATAGCTCGAGTATGGAAGAGGTGGATCTGATATTTTTTCTGCCAGCGATTGAGCAATGTTAGTGAAGTAACTATTAAAGCCATTTGCCATTTCTTGCGCATCCTTCACGTTCTTCCCATTAATATTTAGTGACTCAATTTGCGCCTCTCTATTCTCCAATTGCATTATTGAGCGAATGAGCTTCCAAGTTCTTCTTAGATCATCTTTATATTTGCAGAACTCGGCTGCATAATAACTTTTCTCAGCTTTGATTCTAATAGTCTTAAATTTATTCCTGTATTCAGTAAACTTATTTTTATTAACAATATTGGGATTTTTTAGGTATTTTAAGTGCAAGGAAGCTTTCTTTTTGCTGGACTTAAGAAGCCCCGCAGTCATCCAAGGTTGTTTAAACTTGGGGACGTTACTGTTACATGTTTTCGAAGCTAACGGGAACGCCTTATAATATGCATTTTTATATATATTCAAGAACAGTTCATACGCCCCATTAGCGTCTCCTTTTTGGCTGGTCGTCATGACAGGGTCCCAATCACTATCAGCGAGTAAGGTTTTAAATTGCTCTAATCTTTCCTCATTGACCACGCGATGGTCATAAGAATTCAGGGTCCTTTTCTTGCTATTATTAAAGGCGAAACATGCAAGTACCGGTAGGTGGTCAGATAAGTCAGATATAATGATGGTCGATTCGATCAACTTAGGCCATGCATTAGTGAATATATTATCTATTAACGTAGATGAGTCCGGAGTGATACGAGTAGGTCTCGTGATGGCTGGAATAAGCTGATGGGATGTCAAGCAGTTGTAAAATATGTTAGTTTCTTTATGTTCATTCATTTTCAATAGGTCAACATTAAAATCCCCCAGAAGCATCATATTTTGGGTTCCCCTAGTTATGCTGGAGAGTAAATCGTCTATCTCAATGTTGAACTCAGTTAAGTTCTGCCCCGGAGGTCTGTATAAAACTCCCACCACACACGTAGTGTTAGATAAGCAAGTTTTAACGAACAATCCCTCATAGGTTTTATGCAATTTCTTTACATCATATAGTTGATATTTAATTGAATCCCTGATGAACATTCCTACCCCTCCTCCTCGGCACTCTCCTCTTGACTTATGTAAAAATGTAAAGCCAGGTATATTAATAGTATCCTCCAATCCCGGTTCCAACCAAGTCTCCGAGAGAGCTAGAATAGTGACAGGTAATAAACTAAGAATATCACGGATCTCACCTAATTTATGTATCATACTTCTACACAGTAGGCACTGTGCCTAGGGCCCACGAACATTTTAGGGGCCCACGAAAGTCTGAAAATGAGATATTGAAAAATAATTTTAATGGTTGAATTTGACACGAAAATGAAAGAAATTTCAAATTCTACTTTAATAATTTTTATAATTGTACTTACAGTCTAACTTTAAGTCTAACTTACAGTTAAGTTAAACTGTTCAACAGCCTACGTTATGTGAACTTTACGGCTCTTTGCATTAGCAAAATCACATATAAGATCTTCAAATGTCATTTCCCGCATTAACTGGTTTTCAATTGAAAGTAGCGCAAGGGAAGATAGTCGTCCTTGTCCAATCGTTGACCGCAGATAATTTTTGATAAGCTTGAGTTTCGAAAAAGAACGTTCACCTTCAGAACTTGTTCCAAAAATGGAAAGATAGATTCGAAAAGCAATATTTACATTTGGAAAACATTGTATCACTGCAATTATTCTCTTCAGAACTTCCGTCCAGTATTTGCACAATTTCTCCTTCTCCTTCTGCAGTTCTACACACAGGGTTGGGTTAATGCCGGCAACAACCTATTATTGCCGGGACAGTGGCAATAACCGGTTATTGCCGGTTATTGCCAGTTGTTGCCGGCCGGTTATTGCCAGTTGTTGCCCATTTTCTCCAAAGGATGAGGCAAATGAAAATCATATTTCACTGCACAGACTGCATAGCTATAATAAATGTTTCTTGTGGGAAATTAAAACTACTGTAGTAAATCTATATTACCCCTTAGTATAAATGTAGTTAAAGTGAACTATATGAGATTAAGAAAAAAATTCTAACCTACAGTTCAACTACTCCAAAATAAACTGTAAAAAAAACTGCCATTTGCACAACAGTAGTAATATTCAGGTCAACAGGGTCATTGCCTTTTCTAAATACTTACCTGGTAGTATATATAATTTATTAGTAATGTATAGAAGCCAATGGTTTGGCCAAATTTCTAATTCATAATTACACAATTCGATATTGACTGTACTTAATATGTAAAACTTGTAAATGTCTTTTATTTATAGGAAGAAATTATAGGGTTATTTAAATCAGGTGATTTTTATTTGGAAAAACTTGATTGATTTAAAACATGATATATTTAAATCAATCAACTCTGTTAATTGGCAAGCCAGAAGAAATAAAAAATGAAGCTAACTGTGAAGATTCCATATTTTATTACCACAATAATTAATAGTTTCTATTTTTGCCAAAAGGTTTTTGCCATTTTTGCCAAGAGGTTGTTGCCATTATTGCAACTAGGGGCCTAAAAAATGTTAAGCGTAAATTTTGGGTTGCTTCAAAAGTAAAGCGTTAAGGGTTCAAAATTTTCACGGTTTCCCCTAAATTTATTAAACTTCTAAATTTAAAATTTAATTTAAAAATTTCCCCCCTGGGTTCAATTTTTTGGAATTTAAAGTTAAAAGGGGGGTTCCCAAAATAAATTGAAAAGGGAATTTTGGGCTTTTCTTAATTAAGTGGGAAGGGTTTGGGGCCTCCCGGGAAAATTAATTTTAAATTTAAAATTCAATCCCCACCAATTTATTTCAAAACCCTTTTACAATTTATTCATCCTGAAAAATTTGAAAATTCTTTATTCTCCCGGGGCAAAGGGAAAAAACTTTCCCAAACAATTTTGGAAAAAATTTAGTCAGGGTCCATCCCCCTTTTATTGTAAATAGGTTGGGTTCCTCCCGGGGTATTAAACAAGGGGTTAAAATCATTTTTTAATTATGGCATTTTTTATCCGCAGAAATTTGTATAAATTCCAAACAACCACAAAGGGAAAATTCCCTTAAACAATTTTTTCAAAAAAAACGGAAAAGGGGCCACCTCAAAATTTGAAAAAATTTTAAAATTTAAAGGGAATTCCCCCAGCATATTTTAAACAA
>JACEVL010003170.1:0-15850 GCA_020284085.1 Aporrectodea caliginosa
AGTTCGGGTACGTTCTTGACGTTAACTCCTGTGGACTCCGAGAGAAAATAATTATAGTAGCGACTCTTAGTGACGAGTGTATTTAACCTCTTAACGTATTCCGTTAGACGTGAAAGCCGGAGCTGAGTTGTGCAATCTGAGGATATTATACGAGGATCCTTTTCGAAACAGTGAAGACGGTTCATCAAAAGCCGCTGTCGGTTCATCAAGAACCATTGCCTCCTTAAAGTCAAGATAGAAGACGTGACGACAACAAAGCCGCAATCGCAAAGCCTGCCGAACGACAGGCGGCGATTTGCAAATATTAATTATTTACGTCGACGGTGTTGCCTCTTGTCGTCGATGATTGATTTTCGTTTTCTGCAGTCAGAAGCAAAGCTGCTTCTGCGGCGGAGCAGGTGAAATACGACGCAAGGAAATTGCATCTGGCGAGGCAGAAACGAACGTAGAGGTCCAGTCCCCCTTATGGGCGTTCTGGCCCTCCATTGCTGCAAGCATGGCGTAATTAGGCCTACTCATAGAGTAATTTATGGTAATTTAGCATAATTTATGGTATATTGTTTCATAATTTTGAATAAGTTACAGATTAACATTACGTCGTTTAACAAAATTTAGAAGAGAACGCAATCATGCAGTGGTGCACAACATTTTCCGTCCAAAGGGCCGCAGAAATGAAGTTTTGTCAGCAAATGTCTGAATTTTATCTGATTTTTATTAAAATTTAACAGCTACGAAACAAGTTAAAAGTAAGTATCTAAATAAAAAGCACATAACGTATTTACGCAGCACGCCAAAGCTGCAGTAGACCTACTCAACCCTCAACGTCAGTGTGACCTTTGTGTCTGGTCAATCGCATTAGTAAATTAAGAGTTTCGTAAGTTAGCCGATTCCGTCGCACTGCTTTGTAGGCGTACGGTAGCCATAGGCCTATGAGCTCTTTACTCGACGACTTATTTAAAAGACAATCAACAGAGTCTAGCCATTCTAGCATTTAGAGTTAGAACCAATATATAGGCGAAGGTCTGCATACGACATTCCGATGTATTCACTAGCCTTATTTGGGAATTGCAAAGGTCAAGAACGGTTATTCTACGCTTGGCTGTCGACTTATTCATCCATTTATCATACGCATTCGTCTGTCTGTCTGTCTGACTGTCTGTACCTGTCTGCTACTATCAATGTGACGCTTATTCAGTGCATTTTATTCTGGTATGTCTAAATGGCCGTTTGGTCGTTCTCCCTATGCGTGTTTGTGTGCCTGTGTATGCGCCAGACTGTGTTCAGCTTTGATAAACAATAATTTATAAGCGCCACAGAAATTCACCCTATACGTATTTACATGACTGTATACGTGCACCTGAGCATATATTATAGCGCCTACTAACGATTCAGAAGACACTAAGACATGTCTATTTGCTAGGCGTCTAAGAGACGAGTCTCATTCTGAGTGTTAAGACCGGCTTCAGGCGAGTTATATTGAGCATGCGGATCAAGGATGATAAGCCCGGATGTTGCGTGGATGTCACGTATAGACCTATGTGTATCATTAGGAGGGATTTTGTGCATCTTTCGTTAATTTTCGGTCATCACGTCAGATTGCGCATTGCTTCGATCGTGAACCATGCGAGTAAATGATTAAATACGCCTTATCTGTCATGCCACACGGTCATCTGTTCAGGCCGTTGGTCTTTCATAGAAGATGAAGATTTCTCGAAGGTTTGCTTAGGTTTCCGTGGAGATGGCCCCTGAAAATTGGGCGTTTTACTATTTGGATGTTACTGTTAGGCCTATGTGTCCCGTAAAATATATACGTCACTTATTTCGATTATCAAATATATATATAAGAACACTGATCATTATATAGGCCTACATCGTGCATAATCTAATCTGCGATACCGTATTGTTATTGCAAGTGCTCATTTATAAAGCGCCTTTTCAAAGAAACCTCATCAGAGACCATGCTGCCAACCTGACTATACATGACGACGATCGGACAGAATGGTCTAATGACCGTTTGAGCAGAAATCGAGGCTTCGAAAGGAGAAGATGCTCATGCCGTAGATTGGGTGACCCGTCAAAATAGCCCCGCCAAAACAGCTCCATTACCAAAATAGCGCCGTCAAAGTCGCCAACCGACAAAATAGCCCCGTCAAACAGCCCCATTACCAAAATAGCGCCGTCAAAATCGCCAACCGACAAAATAGCCCCGTTAAAACAGCCCCGTCAAAATAGCCCCGTTGTAAGCGCCAACGACAAAGCGGTTCTACAATGGCTAACTAGTTTATTGTTACAATCAATGTGTCCATTTCAACCAAAAACAATGTGAAAATGTATTGAATAAGATTTACTCATTTAAAAGAACGAGACTACAAGCATGGAATGTTACATGTTTTCTACGAAACGTGAACAAAAGTTTCTAGTAGTTAGGTAATAATTTTGACCATCTAAAAGGAAAGTTAATGTCGATGTTCTTTTCAAGTAGGTCTTCTCTATTTACCTTACTCTTATCTTCATTCAGATACCCGGTCGAAGTAGGCCTACTCGTTTGATCTTACCAATTGGTTAACCGATTTCCAATTATCAAATTAATTTGTATTTAGTCACGACAGTTGTTTGGAAAATACCACTTGGAAGTAGGTCTTCCCTATTTACCTTGCCCTTATCTTCAGTCTGTTTCAGAACCACCTTTTGAAGTATCGGTTAGATTTATGTTGAAATGGACACATTACTTGTAATATTCAACTTATTAGCCGTTGTGGAACTGCTTTGTCGTTGACGTTTTTATGGGGCTATTTTGACGGGGCTGTTTTGACGGGGCGATTTTGTCGGTTGGCGACTTCGACGGGGCTATTTTGGTCATGGGCGATTTTGACGGGGCTGTTTTGACTGGAAGCCTGTTCCAGAATTAGGGACTGATAATGCACGGCGAAACTTCATGTTGCATTGTGGTAGTGCGAGACAGAGAAGGATCATTAAGTGTTGCAGAGCGAAAGATCTGTCGCCAGGTAAGGATGACGTTGAAATACATACTGGTCCAGTTAGCTGCATTGGTAAGAGCGTACGTCCCATGCGACTCTGTGGGAGAATGTGTGCGGTGCTCGCGCGGCGCCTCTCGATTGTCGCTTATGTCAGAGGTTTAAATCCCGGGCTAGCACGGTCTGTACACGGAGACCTTAAATGGCGTGGCACCCGTCCAAACGGTCAAACTCCCACGTTGCTTCTCCTCCATCGAGAGGGGGAAATGATCCGGTTGTTCCCTGTCCTCATATAATTATCAGCAGAGGCGGCGCCAGACTGTCTTTTAACCAGGGCATAGCCACGACAGTCATACAAATAGGCCAACAAATGCAGTGGACGATTTATGGCCAGCGCAGGGCAACAATTCTGGCAGCCTTGTGGTAGGGCAACGACCATGGCTAAGGCTTTTTTACCATGGCATTTTCCCTGGCTTGCCATGCTGTAGCGCCGCAACGGGATATCAGACTCGACCGGAGAAAGCCCATTCTTCTTCGTACAGTCGCATTGGTCAAGACAGCAAGCCGAGAAATTCAGCCAAACGTACAAAATCCACAGCAGAACCGAGGAATAAGTCCGCATACACAAAGCTAGCAACGGTATACTAAACTCCAACAATTTAGAAATTACTGATCAAATTCTGCATTTAGACAAAATAATCCGCCCAAATGTCATAGAGATCGAACAATGTCGATGACATGCGCAGAACAGATAAGAACAATAGCCCTACGTAATGCAGCTATATAGCGCAGAACTCTATTTTACTTTATCACATTATTATTTAATTGAGTCAATTATCAGTTTAATATTTGATCATCAGCCTGCATCAAATTCTGAGTCCGATAAAAATCGTAATCCGATAAAAAAATGAAGAATCGAATTGCGCAAACATCTTTAAAAATGGCTCACGCTTTATTTATCCCAGTGAAATGAGGTGTGCACTGTGTATACTGTGTAGGCCTAGGCTTATTGCTAAGTTAGGACTATTGTTCTGTGAGGTGTGAAGGAGAGCATACCGTAAGGTAAGGTTAGGTAATGCGAGGAAAACTGAGGCGAGGTAAGGTAAAAGTAAAGTTAGGTATTGATCGAGCTCGTCATTCGACACAGGTTGCATTGTACAGTTTCTTATTCTTCTGCAAGTGCATTTTCGAAATAATTTCAAATCTTTCAGATTGATTCCCAGATCGGCCTTTTACACTGATTTGACGATAACTGCAAACTTTTATTTTACAACGGTGATCCACTGGCATTTTCTGTTCTAGGACCTTAATTCAAACCTAATAAAATTAATTTTAAAATCTCTCCTAGTTCCGCCTCTTTTCTTTATATATCTCGCCTCTCATTCCTAACATCATCCGCCGTAGCTAGACCTCCTTTATCTCCTTTTCCACTTGTCCAACCTACACGTGTCAACAGATTTTAAGCGTTATCGACCTGCCCTACCAACTTTGTCGTCACTGAGCCCTCTGGGAATAACCTAAATGCGACGAATTAGCTTTTGGGGCGCTGAAGAAATCTGGAACTTACATGTATGAGTACGAATACCCTTCAGAATTATTTCCAGGTGTGTCTTTAAAAAATAATCTATCGATCATTGTCATAATGATCTTTAAAAATAATCTTATCTCTCCAGTCTGCACTTTCAATGTTATCTCCTTATCTTTCCAGACCGCTCCTTCAAAAACAATTCCCGATGTTGTCTAGATTCCTGGCAATCTGACACTTTTTCTGCTTGCCTATCTGTCTGTCTCTGCTGACCATCATTCTCTCCTTGTATTTTAAATCTCTCATTATTTCTCTTCTTTCTCCGTCTCTCTGTGTGTGTGTGTGTGTGTGTGTGTCTGTCTGTCTGTCTGTCTGTCTGTCTATCTGTCTCTCTGTCGCTCTCTCCTCCGATTCTTTTACTTTGAGTATTATTTTTTAATTGTTTAAGCGATTTTAGCAATAAAATTAGAAAATAAGCTTGCCTTTAGACGTAGTCTAGTCCGCAACGCACAGCCGTTGGCAAGGAGACAGCTTAACCGAGTGACTCGCGTCAACTATTGACGTGTGTAGCTGTGGATGGCGTCATGGGACGTCAGTGTCTTAGCGCTGGTAACAATGCTGAGGATGCAGCAAGCGAGCGGCTAAATGAACCGCCAGCTTCTGAATCTCCAGAGCGTCATCCATAAATTACGTGTGTTCTGAGAAGGGTTGAGATGACGACAGCTGTGCACAGCCTCGGCTGATGAGGAGTGAATTGTAATTTTTAATTTTAGCTTGTACTTGTAATTGTAGCTTATGTGCGCACATGATATCATGGTCAATCCAACAACTAGTGACGCTTGTCGAATTAACAATTTGCGTAGCCTGACGTGAGGTTAGATTTCAATAGCTGGCCAGAAGCTGACAGTTTAACTATTACAAATGAAAACCACTCATAATTTTAAGAGGGAGGGGAATCTGGTTCAGATTGGCGCCAAACTGGTCAGCATTTCTTCGCATAATATTTAGCTCAGCCCAACTATTTGATCCGGGCGCTTGTACAAATCCTGCCATTGCACTTGCTGGTTTAAACTATGTACCACTTTCCTGCGTTTTCCCATATATTTCGCTTTCATCTATTTTCCATCATGCCTTTCCTACACTTGTTCAGACTATCTGAAATCGAATATAATTTCCCCTTTCATTTTGCATCTACACACAGGTGCTTCTCTCACTGTAGCGGACTATGTAGTATGTATATATGTATCAAGACACTTGATATAGCGCCTTTTAGTGCCTTATAAAAGCGCTCATAATGATACAAAACCGAAATCAAACCTACCGAGAAGACGAGAAGGGACCATTGAAACTCTCCCCTCAGCAAGAGACCAGAATGCGGAACTTTCCACGGAGTTCTCCTTCGCCTCTAGCATTTACTATTAACTACACTCGCCCAACCAACGAAGAAACTCCACCCTAGGTGGTATTTAATATATCGGACACTAGATACAGGAACAGGCCTATAGACTTCGTGGAAGAACGGAGAAACTGAAAAACGGAACAGAAAGCAACAACAGAAAGCAAGAACTGAAGAGAAAACCGCCGTAACAAAAAGAGACACCTTCCAGCAGTTTCGCAGAATCACTCTTTGCAGCGACGTATTCGATCGAGTATAGGCCTAGGCTATATAAAGTTAAAAATTCCTCATAAAGAACACTGATACTATCCATAACTCATGCATCATATACATCATACATACTATGACTAGCTCTAGCTCTTCTTCCTCTGTACAATAAAGCCTCTCATTCAATTTTATGGTTGTATATATAAATTTTTGTTTATTTGTTTGAATGTATTAATCTTGCTATGTACAGTGCTGTGCGTTTGCTAGTGCTTCTCAATAAAGGAAATACTTACTTACTTACTTACTTACATCATCAGATGTGACCACCACGTTCTTCGAGGACTATTTCCTCCTGTTGCTAACATCAAATATCATCTACGACCCCGTCCACATAACTATTATACAACGATATTAGACAGTATCATGCTCCAAGTTCTAAGTTGCTGAATTAGTACTGGTCAATCAGAGAAGTCTTATTATACACACTTTTAAATTTAAATTATCGAATTGATAATATTAGATATTTATGCATTTAAAACTGTTTTCATAATAGAAAAACTTAAATCTAAAACTATTATGCGAATTCTATATTATTTTAAATAACATAATTATAATCAATAAGTAATAGGCCTACAAGACTGTTCGCCAAGCAACCCACATTTTAAATGGTAGGCCTATTTAGGCCTACTACTACCAGAACAACGGGCAACACAGTTTCTACTACAAGACATACCACCAACACTAATAACAAGACAGAACACCAAATCGCGTGTTTCAGCGACAATTAATAGATACCTCTGAACGAAACTGCGAAGTTTAGTATGATATATTCCATTTTTATGATCTGTTTTGACCCTCCAGCTCAATCTTAAGAGGCAAGTCAGCCGCAATGTTACGTGTGAGGTCCGACCGAACGCGTTTCTGCCTCATTTGGCGCCAGTTTCAGTTCAATTTTCACGTCTAAAGTCGTTCATGCGCGCATGAAGAAAACGTATTGCGAAGAAATTATCTTTACCCGAATTGATTTATGAGTTTTTAAGGAGCGGGGAAAGGCCGTCAAGCAGGAGCCTATTGACGAGGAAAAATTTAATATCAGTGGAGATTAAGCCGAGCTATTGACAGATGAGTTTTCCCTACACTTTATAATGGTACCCAGACAGATCGGACTGTGCCACACTGCAACACACACACACACACACACAAACACACACACACACACACACACACACACACACACACACACACACACACACACACACACACACACACACACACACACACACACACACACACACACACACACACACACACACACACACACACACACACACACACACATATATATATGTATATATATATATATATATGTATATATAGACAGACAGACAGATACAGAGACACAGAGAGACAGAAACAGAGACACACAGAGAGAGACACACACACACACACACACAGATTTTCATACGTTAACACGTTAATATCAAATCTATTGAGTGTATATATAACGGCTTTTATATTTCTAGATTTCTTTGCTTTAGCGCAAATTAGACCTCTGACTTTATCCCCAAACAATAATGAAGTTTAGATGTTTCTCTATCGAGCCACTGCTATCCGATTTATTATTTATACTATTGCATGTGTTATTGAGCCAACTGTAACAAACCGGTATTAAACTATAATATTATATTCTACTACACTTAAAATGGTATTAAGCTACGAAATTACTCTAGTAGGCCTACTAGTTATTGTATCTAAATTATTACCAATATCATACTATAATTACATAGCTAAAATAAACCTATAACCTACACACCCTGCTACTAAAACACTAATGCACCTGTACTGAATCATTAGTCCATTATATTACTACTCAGCAACATCTATCACGCACCCTACCATACTGCTATATCTCTACTACTCGACGATACTAGTAATGTAGTGTTACATTGCTATCGGTATGCTACTATTGTTATTCTCATCCTACCTCTATTATTACGATTCAACAGCCAAACAATTTCAATAATGATACTAAGACTGATAATAATGCTATATATCGCTGAATGTATGCCTGTAATAAATTAACAACTGTAGCAAAAGGAAGACCTGGGCTGATTAATTAATTTATTAGACTAATTAATTACTCGAATTCGCGTGATATCCTTTCGTCTAGACCTATGTAGGCCTATATGCTGTCGCAGTTTGTCGTTGTTGTCGTGGCTGGTATTGACTTCCAGGGTCTTCTTGGCATAGTCTAATTTATGCTTATAGTCAGCTCTTCGTTAGATTTGTTGTCCTTGCGTGGACGGTGGAGGGGGGGGGTAGAGACCAGCTAAAGACTTATTTCTTGGGCCGTCCGAATAGCTGTTCGGCACAACCCAATGCCGACTGTTGATGACCGGTTTTCACGGGATAAGATGCACGATATATGATGTTTTGCTGAGTTGGGTGGCGTGTAAATTGGGGTGAGGTGGGTGTCGGATGCGTCTTTACGCATCGGTCAGATGTCCTGTTCTACATGGATTACGAATTCTCATCACGCATTCTTCTGCTTACTTGACGTAGCTTATAGATGGGAACGACCTTACCTAAGGCATGACATTGTAAGGCAAGGAGTTGTGACGTAATGTACGGTAAAGAGATAGAACTTCAAATTCCAAATTTTCTCTACGCGAATCGACCCGTCGCAGGACAATTCAAACACGGCTTTTGTCCGGTGTTAAAGCCACAAAATTTCTGGCCTATGGGTCAATGGTTTCTTGACAGAAGTATCCAGGTATACACGCATATAATAGGTTATTTTGAAGAACTAGCGCAGACGAAAGTGCGGCAGAAGTACTGCAACAGTGAATCAGGGTGGCAGAAAAGGATCTGACACGGAGCCTCACAGACTTGGACAGGGTCACAGGGACAGGGCAGACACGCTCCGACAGGAAGGCACACAGATTCTAACACAGTGGCAGATACTCTGAAAAATGACACTCAGATTCTGAGGCACTCGTTGACAAAGTGGCACAATGGCAGAGTCTGGACGGAGTGGCAGACAGTCATTGACAGAATGGCACATATAGGCTACTATGACGAAATCCTTTGCATGAAATATGATAACTGCGCAGCTGCACAGGACATTACCCAGTGTTTAATCTAGTCCCCTTCCTGTCGGGGGAATTGAGGATTTGGGGGGGGGTATCCGGCTTATTATAAAAGTTGACGACCGGGGGGTAGTGACGAGTGTTACCAAGAACAAGACTTCAAAAATTTTTCCACAAATTTTCGAGGGGGTAGTAACGAGAGTTTTCCAAGGATTTTCAAGGGTAATAACAACAATTTTCCAACAATATTCGAGGGGGTAGTAACAAGACTTTTTCCAAGAAGAATTTTCGAGGGGGTAGTATCAAGAGTTTTCCAAGACAATATTCTACAAAATTACATGTCTTTAATTTTTCTTCACGCAAAAATTTCATCTCTTTAATTTTTCTGGGGAAAACTCAATCCTGGGGGAACTTTACCCCCAGAGACGTCTAGATTAAACACTGGACATTACCCATGACGTCTGAAACGGAGGCAACCATCTAAAATGGAATCTTGAGCGCCTTAGCTTTGCGCTGTCAACGTCTTAAGCCCCCAATGCAGCAGGTGATCGAAATTAGCAAGCTACTCCAACTATAGGATTGAATCTGGGATTGTTTCCGTGGCCCGTAGATAAGGTGAACAAGAGAAATTCCCTAAAAGGTTATTTTGAAGAACTAGCGCAGATGGTGAATGCGTGATTTCATCTCTAGACTTTGATACGCTAGAAAAACATTTTCTGACAAGAAGTGATCAGACTGTCATGTTTAATACATGTCTGCATAGTGCATACATTAAAGCCTATGAACATAGGGGGGCCTAGTATAAACATATATATACAATAAACCACAACGTATAGCCTACAGACTTGCCTATATATATGCATACATATATATATATATATATAGGCCTATATATATTATATATAGGCAAGTCTGTATACGTTGTGGTTTATTGTATTTTTATGTGCATGCAAATACGGGCCTAATTCATGCCCATGTATGGTTGTATGTATGCCTATGTTTGCTTAAGTAGATGTATACGCGCTAACTAGGACTGCATTAATAAATCTGTGTATTTCTCCGCGACTTTAATAACAACAACACGCAACAGTATAATAAATATAGCCTAAATAAGACACAGCATGTAGACCTATACATGCATGTAAGATTTGTAGCCTATATATATATATATATATATATATATATATATATATATATATATATATATATATATATATATATATTTATACACTATAATATATATATGTAAACATAGGCATAATATTCAGTGAACCTGTATACCCGCAATTATCCCGATAGGTACCCGTTGTTCGCCCATCCGTCGTTGGGTTAATTGCGCGCCAATCGATATCATTTTCTGCAGTTCGCTAGAAACGCTATAACACGAGAGTTGGCGTGTTTGCAACTGGGACTCAACTCTGCGGAAGTTAGAGAACTGCCCATAGAATCCGATATATGACTAAGCCATTCCGTTTAGAAATAAATTCGAGTGGAAGAATGCTCGCCACGCAACACAGCGCAGGAGGTTCGAGATACAATTCAAGGCACAAACTCAAATGTAGGCCTAAAGTGTATTAAATGAAACCTGTAGGCCCTATATCTCCGAAATGTACAAGCTTCGCACGAATTCAACGTCAGGAAGGAACATTCCTCCAAAACAGAAATCGTACTCAAAATTCCTTATGCGCTGAAAAAGTCCGGTCAAAATCGGATAGTTTGGGGAAAGCAGACAATCGCAAAAGCAACAGACTTGACCCAACTTCTGTCAATACATGTAGTTCTAAATGGCACTGCTAGGCCTAATTGTAGACAAACTCATCAGCGGTGCACCCACTACGTAACACATACCCAGCTCAAACAAAATGGTTTTCAAGCACTTTCGAAAAAGTGATAAAGAAGATCAGAGCCCACGTCTCAAGTAGTTAGGCAACCTATTCCAGAAAGTCTGAGAAACCACCGCAAAACTTCAATGTTGTGTTTTGGAAGGTCGAGCCAGTGTGGCAACCAGAGCAGCAGAATGCAGCGATCTACGGCCAGGAATGGTGATGAAACACGAACATTTTGTGACTGATTCGTACTTGAGATGACTAGACACTGTCAGACAGCATTTTCAATTCCCACGATTGTGGCCGCTCAAGATCTTTAGAGACATTTTGACTACAAGATTACTACGACTACTCATTTTGCTAGTCAACTTTGGTCGCAATCGCTATAGAAACGTTTAACAAATAAAAAATTTAATCAAATGCGACACTAGTAGTGGGTTAATTCACAATCACAAATATTGGCCTAGGCTATTAGTCATAGCGCATTTTCAAGTTCTCATGTTTGTCAATAATTTATTATTGCACTTTTTATTCTTATATTTTTGCTACGAAAATAACGACTAATTTTCGTTTTAATAGTGTTATTTTCGATATAGTCATAGTCAATGATATTCTTAGCTACAGTTATAGTTATTTTTAACAAAATCATTTTAGTTTCGTTAACGCATATTTTCGTTTCCGTTATCGTCATTAAACGAGAATCACACTGTAACAATGCATATACATATACATTGGTTGTAAGCATGTATGTATCTAGAGTTGATACTTATATCATGATTTTCTGTATCTCACAAAGCACAGCATTGGCTTGCCTACTAGGCGGTGTTAAATTTCACTAAGAACAAAACGCTCGTCTCTGGGCGAACACCTGTTACAGTAATACTCAAATAACTCAAAAGTCACCATTACCATGTACATGTAGCTGTAGAAGGTCTCCGCTGGTGGCCCCACACAGACACAGAGACCGACGTGTGGATGTATGCAAGAATGTTTTCAAGTAAACAGGCAATTGGAAATTTCTACAGCAACTTCGAAAACCTATTCTGAACTGACATTCTCTACTATAAAGCCGAAATAATTCTAGAATTTATCAAGAGCAACAAGTTGATCTTAAGCAATTAATCTCGGACAGCACAATAATTATCCCATCTCAGAAAACTATAGGAACCAATGACAATATTAGAGCCAATACTAATAACTGAACATGTTGATAACATCTAAACATTGAAGATTCATTTGCATTTCATCTCTCAGGTACCCGTATCAAATATGTAATATGTTTGATACCTGACAGATGAAATGCAACGAATCTTCAATGAATCTTCAATGTCCTTTTTTTAAATTTTCTACTATAATAAACAAAAGTCATACTCAAAACTAAATTTAATTCTTGCCAATCCCAATAAAGCAGAGCGATTTAACTGACACAGACGAAAATTGGCAATTCGAATAACATAATTTTACTATTACAACAAACATCTGATTTTAGACAATTTGCTTGGCATAAAATTATCAGAAATATTTGGAGGGAGCAAATTTCGTCATCCGTACCCTCTTTCTCCAGAAGTTTGCATCGATCAAGAAAGGGTCCAAAATGCGCCCATCAACCTTGTTTACGAAGATAATTGATCAAAACATTTGGGTGGTTCATACTATGGCAGGCCTAGCATTTAAAAAATTGCAGAGGTAATTCCTAGCTACCCTATAGTTTACACCTAAGAGTTATAATTTCTCCTAAAAAGATAATGTCTATCTTATCTCAGATGAAAACTGCAAATACAATGTGCAGTGTTCTATTTTGGAGCAACGTTCTTTGAACAAAGTCAGAAACAATCTAGTTTCATGGGCTGGCTCCCACATGGCAGACGTAGCACCTGAATTATTGTGAAGGGATTGCTTCCAGTTACCTTAAAGAATTTTACACCCACAATCTACAATTTCTCGAAAAAATTTGCAGTTTCACATTAGAAGTCTTTGTCCTGTACAAGATGAATTGATGGAAACATATCTGCAACGTTCAATTTTGAAGCAAAAATCTCTGACAGTCTCTGGCATCCAAGTTTCATGGCAGAGGGATCAAACAATGGCAGCCTTTGCATCTAAATTGCTGCAAGAGCATCCTTCCCAGCTACCTTATTGAATTTTACGCCTAACAGTTTCAATTCTTTTAGATATAGGAATAATGTCTTTCGTTTCCTAGAAGAAATACAGTAAATACAATACATGTGACATTCAAAATTAGTTCACGATTCCCCTAAAGTACACTAGCTTTGTACTACTTTAGGTTTCCTGTACTTGCACTGTATCCAAACTCTGTACATCTTCAGCTGTCGACAGCGATTCACCTGAAGCCTACGATCAATCAGATTCTGCTCCTCAGTCAGACCGGCTTCAGTGAAGAGTGTGCGTAGCTCCTCTGAAAACATACAAGCCAAGTTTTTTCCTAAAGAGGGGCTATATAAGTGCAACAGTATACTAGAACACAATTCAGCAGTGTTGGAAGAATGTACCATTTAGAAAACAATCACAACACAAAGTACTTGTGTTATACTTAAATTTATTTATAGGGTGACTAGATAGGTCGAGAACGATTTTGAATGCAGACAAATATATGTTATACACAATATAATATGGAAAGTTGTATACTGGAGGATAGGTTGTCCAAATGAGAATCTTACGCAAAAAATTTAGATCACTAGCTCACTTAGTAAAATTTTAGCGCCAATATCCGTGACGTCATCAAATTCGTGCCAAGCAAACGTAAACAAACAGCATTATCATTGACTAGTGAATACGCCGATTAGGCAATGGCGGCCTTAAATGAATTGCAAATTAGGGCTCAAGCTATTACATTATTGGAAGAAAAGTACAGTTACAGTGTTATAGGAAAGAAATTGGGTCGTTCTAAATCGTGGATTAGCAAGTGGGCCAAACGCTCCACAGGTGAAGTTCAGTCCCTCAGTTCTGGTGTGGGGAGGCATGACATCTCTTGGATTAACAAAACTTCATATCATTCCAAATAAAACTTCAGTCACTTCAAGTTATTACATTAATGAGATACTGGAGAAAGAGGTCAAACCCGCATTCCAGCGAACTGCAGTCTGCGCTCAGTTAACAGCCACAAAAATGTTTCATAATAACGGCGAAGGATTATTTCAACAAGACGGTGCACGTGCACACACATCAAAAGCCTCAGTCGAATGGTTGAACAAAAATATCAATGGATACATCTCACCGGGGACTGGCCGCCTAATTCGCCGGATTTGTCACCAATAGAAAATGTTTGGAGTATTATGGCGGCAACTGTTTATGCCGATCCCGAACCCAGACATTGAACACCTTAAAACGTCGGCTTCGTAAGGCATGGACATCGATACCTTGAGTTGAGTTGAGTTGAGTTTATTGAACCATTTGCATTCAAATTCAAAATTACAGTGCATAAACAGCAATCACATTAAACAACTTAATTATCTAACAGCACGTTATAGTTTAACAGTATGTGAGCCAAAAGAATACCTCTGACAACTCTGAAAAATCTAATCGGCTCGATGCCTAATCGACTTGAGGATGTAATAAAGAGTAAAGAAAACATTATTAAATACTAAATGGTAATTTGTATTAATTAATTAATTAATTATGTGTGATTAACAATGATGGTCGTACAATATTGTTTTCGGCCTAACTGGACGTTTGCTTGGCACGAATTTGATGACGTCACGGATATTGGCGCTAAAATTTTACTAAATGAGCAAGTGATCTATTTTTTTGCGTAACATTCTCATTTGAACAACCTATCCTCCAGTATACAACTTTCCATATTATATATTGTGTATAACATATATTTGTCTGCATTCAAAATCGTTCTCTAGGCCTATCTAGTCACCCTATATTTATATATTTGAAGAACTATGTTCACCAAAGAATGGTTAGTAGTTGGCTTTTCAATAAAGGATATACATACTTACTTACATGTTTATAATTGTATTGTACTGTATTGTATTTATAAATTTATATAGCACCTCTCGCAGTTACACCAATCAGGTGTGATAACACCTACTATAATCAGTCAGCATTCACTTTTTACTCAGTTTCAGTCAGGATGACTTTGAGGTTGTTTCCACATTATGAACGTCATTAGATAAGACGAAAAACAGAAACCCAGCTTTGCACGTTATGCAAGTTACTACCTTGCGTGAAGTAGTAAACTTTTGTCCCATCTCCTCGAACATAAAAATTATCCGCAAGGCATCGACCTAGAAATACAGACAAATTCTGATAGTAATGCTGCTTAATTCTTAGTATAGTAATCAAATTATCAATAAACAGTGAATTACAACCTAATCTGAAGTTGCGAGTAATTAAAATTGTAACCACAACTGTTAACTGAGTGGTGTGGCTGCTGATCAGAAAGATTTGAAATCGGACCAATCTATCGAACAGCATATGCAGGAACTCTGTTTTGATGTGATTCAACGATTTGGATAGAACACATTAGTTGGAAAAAGCTCATTCTTCAACTGTTGAACATAAAGCTATCCGTGCTATGGATTCCAAATTCGATTTTTGTTTAAGTTCAAAGCCGTTTAGCGACTCATCAACAACAAAACTACTTCATAACACTACGAGTTTAAAAATTGATGCTATTGCTTAGAAGGTCTTAGAAGAGTGACACAAGTCCTGCTAAAAACCAGTTTACCCTACTATTGCAATACACTTGAGGCAGCATTAACAATATATGTATTTGAAACAAGTGATGGTATTTAATTGAGCTTAAAACATGGTCTACTTATAAACAACAAATCTTGTTTTTAATACTTGGTTATAACCCCTTT
>JACEVL010003171.1:0-14933 GCA_020284085.1 Aporrectodea caliginosa
TTCCATAACTCTAGTAAAAGGGTGAAATTTACTACCCAAAATTTTAGCTCCAAATTTTATTGAATTTTGATGTCGCCTTAAATGAAGTGGTAATTCTCCACATTCATTGTGAAGTGCTGATGCTGCAGTACCCTTTGGAACTCCACAACATAATCTAAGAGCCTCAGTTTGAATACATGTTAGTTTATCCAAGTAAGACTTGCAGGCTGAAGAATAGGCAACATCACCATAATCAAAAATAGACCTGATTAGTGCTCTATATATGGTGAGAAGTGTTTTTTTACAAGCTCCCCAACCATAGCCACTTATTGCTCTTAAAAGGTTTAACCTCTTTTTACATTTTTCAATAATATAATCAATGTGTGGCTTCCAGCTCATTTTACTATCAAAAATTACACCCAAAAATTTTGCTTTATTTTCTATCTTAATTTGTTTTTGATCAATCTTTATCGTAATCCTTGATAAATTATTTCTTTTGGAAAAGAGGACTCCAGTCGTTTTATTAATAGATATTTTGAAACCATTTTCATTACACCAATTTTGTATTAAATTGATAGATAATTGAATTTTATTTTCTAAGGTTTTAATATTTCTATGTCCTAGGTAAATGGCACTATCATCAGCAAAAAGGGACATTTCTACACCATCCACACCTGTGGGAATGTCATTTATCATTATTAGGAATAAAATAGGAGAAATTATTGAACCTTGCGGAGTACCATTCTGTTGTATAAATTTATGAGAAAGTTCTGCCCCCACCTTAACTTGAAACGTTCTATTAGACAGAAAGTTTTCAACCCAGTTATATGTATTACCGACTATTCCCAATTTCTGAAATTTGTTTAAAAGGGTAGGGACATGCAACATATCATAAGCTCTTTCAAAATCAATAAAAATGGCTAGAACATGTTCTTTGTTTTTAAGTTTTTTAAGAATAGTATCCTGAAGTTTAAGAATTTGATCCATTGTACTTTTATATTTTCGAAAGCCAGATTGGTTTTTTGAAATTAGATTATTTTTTTCCAAAAACCATTGAAGACGTTTATTAACCATTGATTCCATTACCTTGCATAAGGTAGAGGTAAGTGATATTGGTCTATAAGATTCTGGATTTGAGGCTTCTTTATTAGGTTTTAATAATGGTAGAATAATAGCATGATGCCAATCAGTAGGCAATTTCCCTTCTTCCCAGATTTCATTATAAAATAATAATAGAATTTTAAGAGCATTCTTATGAAGATGTTTCAATAATTCATAAGGTATTTTGTCATCACCTGGTGACTTATTATTTTTAGCTGATCTAATAGCTTGTTTCAATTCACTAATATCAAACTTCTCATTTAAACTTTCCATTTCATGAACATTAATATTGTCACTCTTACGAGGGTTATTTTGCAAATTATTATCTTTTATATAATTCAAAAATTTATCATTGTAATTCTGGGTATTACTAGTATTCTCATAAGTTTTAGCTAAAATATTTGCTTTTTCCAAGTTTGTTTCTGCTACTAATCCATTATAAGTCAAAGTAGGAATAGAACTATAGGTTGCAATGCCATTCATTTTTCTTGCCCAACTCCAGACAGAACCCAATTTTGTCTGATCTGTTAGCTCAGAGCAATATGCTTGCCAACAAGTTTTTGCTTCTGTTTTCAGGGTCTGTTTAACAACAGCTTCTTGCTTTTTATATTCTAAATAATCAGTTAATGTCGCGGTCGAGCCTCTCGAACACGACGACGAACAAACGAAGGAAACTTAAAAGATCTTTATTAACAGAAAGAATCAAATAAGTTAAATTTAAGTCAGCCCGTCAAATATCACAATCGCAGACAGCACACAGGTTGGCTGGTCTCGATTGAACTTCAATCAAATATCGTTACAAGAGCACTTTATCAACGTGCATAAATCTTCGTCAACTCGCTTCTTTGTACAGACGCTGCACCTTATATATAGGGTTCTGATGGATTCTAGAAAGTTCTATGACGTCATCGTACTTTTCCCTGGAAAGTCCTGTAGAACGCGTAGATTATTGATACATGCATTGGTCCGCTATTGACAGTCCGTGGCAGAATTTTCCCTTAGCTGTAAACAATGTTGTTGACGCACAGCGGGTATTTTCCATAGCTGCACGTATCAGCGTAGACCACGACATTCCCTCCGCCCTCAGATGATGACACGTCTTCAGCACCATCTCGAACGGGTCATCACAATCAAGCTGAGTCGTCGGATCCCATCTCGTCATAACATGTACAAACAAAACAAAACACATCATTAAATCAACTTATCTACACAGTTTTCGGGCTCGATCCTCGGGTGTCGGGCTATTCCCCTTTCCCTCATGTCCCGAGTCACAACCGAGAAAGGAAATCAGCTACCGTGTTCTGACGCCCAGGACGATAACGGAAGTCTACGTTAAATTCCTGCAATGCTAAGGCCCAACGAGTCAGTTTCGCGCTCTTGGGGCTTGCATCCGTAAGATAAGACAAAGGATTATGATCCGAATAAATGATTATCCTTGATAAGAATATCCACGACCGGAATCGTTTAAGTGCCCAAATTACTGCAAAAGCTTCTCTCTCAATTGTAGACCAATGCATCTGTGTGTCCGTGAGTTTAAGACTAGCAAAAGCAATTGGTTTCTCGTGACCTTCTTCGGTCCACTGAAACAAGCAACACCCGACCGCGGTGGCACTTGCATCTACACTTAAACCAAATTCCTTAGTGAAATCAATGGTATGTAATTGTGTAGCTTTACTGAGATCATCCTTTAACTTATCTAGTGCCTCTTGATGCTTTTGCTCCCAAGGCACTTTCGTAGGCACGTTATCTCGTGTCAAGTCAGTTATTACTCGTGCTTTCTCAGCGAGAGCAGGTATAAAATTTCTAAAGTAACTGAAAAAACCCATAATCCTTCTAACGTCCTTTTTTGTCGTCGGAGGTTGGATATCATTGATCGTAGCGATCTTGCCTGGATCAGGTTCGATACAACCTGACCCTACTATATGGCCAACAAACTTTATTTTGTTCTGTGCAAAATTACATTTCCTTAAATTCAAAGTAAGTCCTGTCTCCTCAACAGTTTGCAAGAATTTCTCTAGATGTTCCAAATGGTCATTCCAATTCATTGAAACCACTGCCATGTCATCAACGAATGGTTCGGTAAAACTTCGGACTGGATGTAAAACTTGGGTCATAGCACGAATAAAAGTATTGCTAGCGGATTTGAGTCCAAACGGCATTCTTGTGAACTCAAAAAGTCCTGCATCACATACGAATGCTGTAAGCCATTGATGTTCCTTCCGAACCGGGATTTGCCAATATCCTGATTTTGCATCGAAAACACTAATGAACTTTGCCCGTCCCACCTTCTGTAAGACGTCAGCAATGTCTGGGGTCGGATAACAATCACCTAGAGAATACTTGTTAACATGGCGATAATCGATTGCTAAACGAACGCCATTTTGACCCTTGGGTCCCTTTAAAACGCAAACTACCGGACTGGCCATTTCACTTTTCGATGGTCGAATTATGCCTAAGGACAACATTTCTTCTATCTGGCGTTGCACTTCAGGTTTAAGTAGCTCCGGGACCTTATATGCCTTTAAACGCTTAGGAGTGAAATCAGGAGTTATTTTGATTTCATGTTCTAATACTGGACAGTACCCAGGTTTATCCACGAATACTGCCGAATGTCGATCCAAAACCTCAAAGAGTTGCTTTTGTTCCTCTTCTGACAGATGCGCCATGATCAAAGGATCAATACGCTTACTCGGGCTCACTTGTTCACGTTCTTCCTGATCTACAACCTCTACTACACCAAATTCCTCATCTTGATCAACAATTATTGAACAGCTATTAATCATTGCTTGTTCGAGTCGTTCATGGTACCGCTTGATCTTATTAGCGTGTAAATGTCTTTGTTTTCCCTCTATTTCTACTATATAGGAATACGGGGATTTAACTCTGACCACGGTTGCAGGTCCTTGCCATCGACTATAAAATTTAGAACTACCAAAATCTGGTGCTAATACTGCTACTTTATCTCCAACTTCGTATTTTCTGTCAGTACTGCGCAAGTTATAATAATCTGCATACCGTTTCAATTCTATATCACTATAGTAATCCGCATAAGCTTTCGCAAATTCGAGGTTTTCTTTCAGTGATTGGAGGTACTCTTCAGGTGATTTACCTAAGTTAAGAGGTAATTTCCGTTCGCCCGCCCATGATTCCTTCAATACACTAAGTGGACCACGAGGAAGAGTTCCATAAACCATAGTGAAAGGCGAGATATGAGTCGTGCCTGAGGGTTTTTCTCTAAGGCTCCAGAGAACGAAGGGTAGCAATTGGTGCCATCCACGAGGATCAGATTGAGCGAGTTTAAAGATCATGGTTTTCAAGCTCTGGTTGCATCTTTCAACCAATCCGGCTGCCTCGGGATGTCCAGGGGTATTGAATCTGGGACTACAACCCATTCGCTGCAAGAATTCCTTCGTCAAACGGCTAGTAAAGTTGGTGCCACAATCCGAACTAATGATTCTTGGAATAGAAAAAGTTGTGAAAACTTGCAACAGAGCTTCACAGACTCCCTTTGCGTTCAACGATCTAAGGGGATAAGCCATCGGCCAACGAGAAAATTTGTCCACCAGAACTAAAGCATAATTGTACTTAGGTTTCGATTTATTAGATTCTCCAGTCACTACCATAGGGCCAATACAATCCATATTTAAATGGTTAAAACAAAGTTCATCTGCCCTCGGAATAGGAGTAATCGGGACTCGATCTGCAACTTTAACTGGAGTTCTAAGTTGACAAATTTGACAAGATGCACAATACTCGCGAATTCTCTCATCCATTCTCGGAAACCAAAAGTTTAATTTGATCCGGGCTCTCGTTGCCTTAAAAGCCATATGCCCAGCACATGGGGCATCGTGTGCTACTCGCAAGACAACCCCAATTCTATCTTCCGGTAGACACAATTGATTTACCTTATGTCCCATAATCTCCCCTTTATGGTACAAGAGATTATTGTCTGTAAAGAAATTATTTTTATTCTGATTCGCTTGTTGCCAGCAAGGTTTAAGATTGTGACAATTTTGTTGCTCTCGCAACAAAGTATCATTATCCGCTTTTTCCTCACCAGATTTAAACTCTGTCGACTCAACATCAAGGAAATTATCTGAATCATCAACTGGTTGCTCCTGGGAAGATTCATTCACTTCCTCATCCTTAACGTCTGACTGCAGGGATTCGTTGTTGTTATCCTTCTCAATTTTATCTTCCTTTACCTCTTCATTTACCTGTACTGATCGATCTACACCAACCGCCATCACTACATATTCCGAACTCTCCATTAATAGGTCTACAATATGGGGTGTTAGAATAACCCGTTCATTTAGTTCAGGGACTACAGCAAACATGACGCACAAAGATGGCGCAATATTCGTCGTTCCTTCCGATGGATTAGCTAATTTCAATTGTAGGTATACCACATCTGCCTTACATCCTTCTCCCTGAAAACCAATTATGTTAATCCGTTTAATCACAGGCAAGTTTAGTGACTCAATTAACTTCTTATCAATACAACAAATTTCTGCTCCTGAATCAGATAACGCTGGTTGAGAAGGGAGATCTTCAATCTGTACATTGATATACGACCTCTCGTGTAGTCCATCAATACTATTATCGTATACTCTTACAGCAATTTCCGATTTTACTGGTTCGAGGTTGTCCAATAAATTCCCTTGCCTTACCTGTTCAGATACCTCATGTGCCACGTTGACCTTCTCCACCAATGAGTCGATCACCTCCTTAGTTGGGTTCCCAACCATACAAGTACCCACCTTTTTATAACTTCGATTGGTCGGGCACTCCTTTGCCCTATGACCCTTCTGATGACACAAGAAACAGAGACCCTTCACCTTGGCCTCCTCCTGAGACATCTTCACACCTATCTTGGCTTCACCCCTTACTTCCGGTCTGAAAGACTTAGGCTGAGCTGTCTGGTTATTGACTTGGACTTGTGGTTGACTTCTCGTCCAATTGTTATACTTCGGTGTCGGATGACTACGGTACACCAAGTCACTCCCACCATCATGCGACGCTACATAAATGTCAGCTGCATTAGCTATATCTTCACAGTTCAACCACTCCTCTTTTTCTTGGGCCAAGATATAATCCAAGCAAGCCTTCGACAAGGACTCCTTGAGCCGATCCGCCACCAGTAAACTTACAAGTTTATCAAACTCGTCAGTTATCCTTCTGCTTTTCAGATAATACATAAGAGCAACACGCAATTTGGATGAATAGATCGTAAAAGATTCGTCCGATGCTTTATGCATCGTCCAAAATCGGGTTCTAAGGGTTGAAGGGCTTATCTTAAATTCCCTTAGCAAAAACTCCTTCAAGAATTTGTAATCATTGAGCTGTTCCTTAGTTAGGCGCATAGTTAATGCCTTAGCTCTTTCACTCAAATTAGCCAACAATAATTTTGCTCTAACATCTTCATCCACCTCATACACATTAAACAAACCATCCAAGTGATCAAAGAAACCTGGAATTTCTATAGGGTCGGAGGGGAATTTCCAAAGAACATTCTTAAGTGCATCACTATAACGCTTAGTGCGGCTTGCTAAAGAATTTCTAATAGTTTGTTCTTCCATCTTTTCCTTCTTCTCCCTTTCTTCCTTCTCTTTCCGTTCCTTCTTTTCTCTTTCATCCTTCTCCTTCTGTTCCTTCCTGTCTCTTTCTTCCTTCTCCTTCTGTTCCTTCCTTTCTTCCTCTCTCCTCCTTTCCTCCCTTTCTTCCTTCTCCTTCTGTTCCTTCCTTTCTCTTTCTTCCTTCTCCTTCTGTTCCTTCCTTTCTCTTTCTTCCTTCTCCTTCTGTTCCTTCCTTTCTCTTTCTTCCTTCTCCTTCTGTTCCTTCCTTTCTTCCTTCTGTTCCTCATATTTACGGATTTCGAACTCCAGACGGCGCTTCTGCAGTTCGTAAGCGGTCTCTTCTGGAGATGCTGGACTAGCCTTGAATTCTTCTTCCTTCTTTCCTATCTCCAAGGCCCATTCTTCCATCAATGTATTCCTATCCCAAGTCATAACCTCATCTTCGTCCCTTCCTGCCTTTATAAGATACATCCTAAGGCGCTCAGACGACCTTTTATGAATATTCGCCTGCATCTCTGCTGTCAACGCTTCCATTTTTACAAACAGTCAATCAACAGTAGACAACCAGGAAACAGACACCACGCAGGAGACACGCCACACAAAAGGAAAATTCCACACAAAACAAAGTGTGACTACGCAGTAATTCCACACCACGCTAACTACGCAGTAGCCAAAGAAGTGCACTCGCCAAGTACGCAAAAGCTACACAAGCTCGCGCAAGCCTGGCCTCGATCCTTACGATGGATCAAACTACAAAGAAACAATCAGCAGAAAATAGGAAAGAAAGACAATAGCCGCCCCCAACTCGGTTGCAACTCCACTCTCTTCTCTCCTTCCCAGCCCCGACAACACCCAGGATCTTACCCGTATGTTGACTGCTGTCTTCTGCCGTCTCAGTCGAACGACGCGCTTCGTCCGTCAGCTGTCGTCTGCCGATCACCCGTCCTTCACGGTAGAAAGGCGTCTCGATCCGTTCACTGTCTGAACAGACCGTCTCTCGATCCGCCCGTTGCCTGAGCAGACCGTCTCTTCGGGTTGACTCCTTCCTCCTCCGGTTCGCTTCTTCTTCTTCACCGGATCCAACACCGATGATCCCGCTTCTGACACCAGAAATGTCGCGGTCGAGCCTCTCGAACACGACGACGAACAAACGAAGGAAACTTAAAAGATCTTTATTAACAGAAAGAATCAAATAAGTTAAATTTAAGTCAGCCCGTCAAATATCACAATCGCAGACAGCACACAGGTTGGCTGGTCTCGATTGAACTTCAATCAAATATCGTTACAAGAGCACTTTATCAACGTGCATAAATCTTCGTCAACTGGCTTCTTTGTACAGACGCTGCACCTTATATATAGGGTTCTGATGGATTCTAGAAAGTTCTATGACGTCATCGTACTTTTCCCTGGAAAGTCCTGTAGAACGCGTAGATTATTGATACATGCATTGGTCCGCTATTGACAGTCCGTGGCAGAATTTTCCCTTAGCTGTAAACAATGTTGTTGACGCACAGCGGGTATTTTCCATAGCTGCACGTATCAGCGTAGACCACGACAGTTAATTCTCTTGTTTTAATCATTCTATTCCTATACTGATTTCTCTTATAAATGGCTTCATTACACTTATCGTTCCAATAAGGTAAAGGTTTAAATTTTTTATTTTTATTCTTTCTATTATTAAGATTATTACTAGGTATTGATTGGTTCGCTATACAGGTAATGCAATCCACCAAATTATTGAAAGTATCATCGCAATTTTTATCAACCAAAATATCTTCTGTTAATGAAAATTTACTTATTTCCTTATACTTTTTCCAATCTGCCTTTTTTAATTTCCAGAGATGCATGCTTAAGTTATATTCTAGTATGACTTCTTCATTAACAGTAGTAACAGTAGCATAATGATCAGACCCCATGTTGCTGTTAATGACATTATGCCTAGCATTTAGAGCAACATCTTGTGAACTTATGCTTAAATCTATAACAGAATGGGTATTTGATTGGTTTGATGTAATATGAGTAGCTTGACCTGTATTAAGTACTACTAAATTATTTTCAATTAATATTTCTTCTATAATTTTGCCTCTAAAATTTGTTTCAGAACAACCCCATAGTTTATTATGAGCATTCAGGTCTCCAACAAGAATTGATCTTTTATGTGGAAAAATCCCTTGAATATCTTCTTTTTTAAATTTATATGAAGGTGTGATATAGCAATTAAAAATCTTCAAATGGCCATTTAAAGTATTAATTTCAATACCTTGAATTTCAATGTTTGGAATTTCTGTTACATCTAATACATTAAAATTTAACCCCACTTTTATGTAAATAGCCAAACCTCCCCTTTCATTACTTAAGCAATCCTTACGTATAATATTGTAACCATCAAATTTTGGTGACTGAATTTGATCTTTTAAAAAGGTCTCCTCCACACATATTACATCTGGTGGAATGCACGCTTTCAAGATATAATTTTTAAGTTGGTCCTTATTACCACGCAAACCACGTGCATTCCACTGAAGAATGGTCAATGCCATAATTGGACAAATATAAGAATCTACTAATTGGTTTTTTTATATGTTTTTTACCAGTCTTTGTATCTAAATTCTATTTCCTTGGCAAAAAGGATTTCAGATGCCGCCTGGCAAATTATAAATTGAGCATGTTTTCTAGATTTAGCCCTATCAATAGTTGCCAAGACGCCAAGAACGAAGGACTTTTTCATTTTTGTAATTGGATCATCATCTTCTGTATTATTTACTGATTTTGAAATGTTTATTGCCTGATAATCTTTGTCATTGAATGACAAAAACCTTTTAGTTAAATCATCTAGAGAAGTTTCCCTATTAGAAGTGATTTGCACATCAGTTGGCGTTTGTGCTTCGATTGAGGAAAGAATAACTTCTGTTTTATTTTCCACTCCAGTTTTTACTTTCGAGGCATAAGTGACAGTGTTTGTTTTTGTAACATTAGTATTGTCATTTTTATTCTCAAGTTCGTCAACTTTTATCATAGCATCAGCAAATGTGATATTTTGCTCTGCTCTGATTTTAAGCACAGCTTGCATTTTGATATAGACTGCACAGCTTCTATAAGCAGCACTGTGAGCCTCTCCACAATTAGCACATCTTAATTTAGTTTTTTCCAGACAATCAACATAAGAATGGTTACCAGCACACCTGCTGCATACAACATCCCGAGTGCAAGAAAGCGTCCTATGACCATAAAATTGACATCGATCACATCTTAAAGGTTTAGGCACATAAATATGAACTCTATATCTTCTTCCATCCACTTCCAAAAATTCTGGAAGAATAGTCCCTTTGGGATATGCTATTAACGTTGCATTGCTAAATTCTGGATTACCCAGTCTACTGATGTGATGGGCTCCCACTTCTAATGTAATTTCATCTAAATTCTCTCGATTTTCACGCAATCCAAATACCACTCCTTTAACAAAATACTCTGTTTCATGTTTTTTCACAAGATACGGTTTCTTGTTAGATACAGAAGGGTGTGTCAAGGAAAAGGGAACACTTGTTTTCACAGGCTTGTCATTCAATGACTGTATCTTAAGAAGCTGATTTTTCTGAGCTTCATCTTTGGCGATGATCTTAAGTAGACCTTCTTTAGTAATAAAAACATTTTCCACCTGTCCTCTAGACTTCTCAATTATTTCTTTATTAAGTTTTCTAGGCATACGCTTGAAGTAATTGCAAAGTTCATCTTTATATCCATCTATAAAGACAGTTCTTGACTGAACTTCCCTTAGTCGCCTCTTCTGTTCCTCAGTCATAGGAGGGCGGGATTGACTGTTGGCTGTGCGTTCAATAACTTTCTTAGTTAATGTTTGATTTATTTCGTTTGTAACTTCCTTGGGTATCAGGACCGTTTTATCATTGACAATGACCTCATCTTGCCTTACTGCATTTGCATTTGAAACATCAATTATTTTCATTTCATTTAAGATCTGAAAATTCAAGTCTTTTTGATTTGTAACACATTTCTCAGCATCATTCTCATTACCACATACCTGATCAACACATGAAACACATGCCTCAACATCATTGTCATTAACACATACCTCATCAACACATGAAACACCTTTCTCGTTAACATTATCAAAGATTGGGCTCTTATAAATACTCGTTTTACATTTTTTCTTCGGGTGTGCAATTTGTTTACCTCCATTGCTGTCACTCCCACATCGCTGCACTTCAAGTGTTCGAGGAGAGACCACTTTGAGAAAGTCCTTCTGAAGCAATGTTTTTCTTTTCGTAAAGAGAGAAGATGTAGATTCATTCTTCATCTGCCCCGGCCGGCTATCCAGTGACTGCGATCTTCGTTTTGCCAATGACTCAAAGTATGATTCAAAGTACTTTTCCTCCTTAAACTTTGAAGTGCAAAGATTGACAGCAGAATTGCAGGAAAAATTTGATGCATCGTCATCCGAATCAGAAACAGAGATTTCGTTACCTTCATCCCTCAAAGAAACAGTCCCACAGGCAGTAGGCTGAATTTCTTTATTTCCATGTTGTGAAAATGCTGTCTGTGTAACGTCCGATTTCTCCTCTTCTGCAATGTTCTTGTGTATCGAAAGATCGCCCAAATTCGATGAACAGGATGAAGTATCAAGTGATCGCTTTCGTTTGTAAACCTTTTTTCCCATTTCGGATTAATTTACGGAATTTTGTCAGACAGTTTTGAGTATCTATAGAATTCCCGCCTAAAGCCGCGAAAAAATCCGTCTCACTAGTATAAACAGGTTACAATTTCACACTTTGTACTATCAACCTGCGCAAATTTCTGCCTGATATATACTAATCCATGAAGTTTGCAAAACCAGCAAAGTATCCAAAACTCATTTTTCTAAAAACAACTGACGATTTAAAACGATTTTTGACAATTTTAAAACTGACGATCCTACGACCAACTAGCTACGAGCTCCGCCATCTAGCGAGTCCTTCCCATTCAATCTTAACACATAATAAACGCAGCTGCTCAAATATAACATTGGTTGATAACGTTTTAAAGGTGTCTAAGAAGGACATTGTATTAACCAGCGTTTAACGAGGGTTAAGTGAATGGCAACACTCCGGCACGAAGAGCAGAAGATCAGCATGGACGCGGGATCGATTCCCGCTACTCTTTCAAAGGTTGAATCAGCCTTTTATTCGCTAGGTGGTGCTGGTAAAATGAGTAGTTAGACAGATCGGCGCCTTGCCTGGCTGCCATCCAGTTAAAGATTCGACTCCTGTAATAACTTGTGATTATCCGTTCATACTTTGATTTGTAATCTTACTGCGGTGTATCAGTTTGAATTAATAATGAACACGAACATATGTTTGTTACGACATCTTGTGGTGGCCAACGTCTTTAGCACAACATATAAGACGATTCTATCGATTAAACACGGCTGCATGCTCAAATATATATCATCGGTACATTGCGTTTTAAAGGTGTCTAAACAGAGCATTACATTAACCAGCGTTTAACGGGATTGGTATACGTGAATGCATGGTAACACTCAGCACGAAGAGCAGAAGATCAGCTTGAACGCGGGATCGATTCCCGCTAGCCCAGAAGGTTAACTCAGCCTTCCATTAGCTAGGTGGCGTTTGTAAAATGAGCAGTATAGGACTCGTGAGTGCATGAGAATGGAACAGTCTTCCAACTTCAGTTCGACAGTGCACATCTGTTGCTCAGTTTAAATGAAAATTAAAAACTGATCTGTTCACTTTGCACTATGAGTCTATATGAGTCTATGACTCTAAGAATGTAGCGAAACGCGCTATCGTGCAAAAGCGAAAGCGCGCTATAAATGTCCATCTGTATTGTATTGTATAAATGTATGTGCATACATAATAACAATAGTTCTACATAATAACAATAGTTCTACATAATGTAATAAAATAATAATAATAACAATAATAATAATAATAATAATAATAATAATAATAATAATAATAATAATAATAATAATAATAATAATAATAATAATAATAATAATAATAATAATAATAATAATAATAATAATAATAATAATAATAATAATAATATTAGGCCCGGGCCGACAAGCCCGACACGCGGTCCTGAATGACCTAATCTGCAGAGGTCTCATTCAAGCAGGCATCCCGGCGGTTAAAGAACCTCCGGGTTTGTCAAGGTCTGATGGTAAAAGACCAGACGACCTAACACTGATTCCGTGGCGCTCGGGTCGCTGCTTGACCTGGGACGTCACAGTTGCTGACACAGTGGCCCCTTCTTACTTGTCCACAACCTCCAACCAGCCGGGAGGAGCTGCTGAACTGGCTGAAGCCAGAAAAATGCTAAATACAGCCAACTGATGCAATCCTACCACTTTGTCCCATTGGCTTTTGAAACCATGGGACCACTTAACGCCAAGGGACTGGCCTTTCTTGCCGACCTGGGTCGTCTCTTGGGCCAAATTTCGGGCGACCCAAGAGAAACCAGTTTCTTGTTCCAGCGCCTGTCTGTTGTAATCCAACGTTTCAACGCGGTTGCGTTCCACAGCACTTTTGTTCTTCCAGATCTTGACAAGGATGGCCACTCCAGAGTAAACATTGCTTATTAATATCTGACACCTGAGGGATTATAGATACCTCGGGTAATAAAAAAAAAAAAATAATAATAATAATAACAATAATAATAATAATATCTTTTCTTTAATAAGTGCCTGACAAACGCACTGCGCTGTACATTTACATGTTATGCAATTTAAATCTTAACTACTAACAGAACAGACAGCCTGCAATACAACGGCGCTAATAGCAGCCTACAAAGCATATCCGCCCAACGGGGGCTGGAACTCGGTACCTCTCGGTCTTTGTGCCAGATGTTATCCAATGCGCTATCTGGCCCCCCCAGGATGTAGGCCTATATAATATAGGCCTATATATATATGCAAACATTCATGGAGTCAAGTCCTCAACATGCAATTACTTAGCGCCATTGTTCCGGCGCCGTTTAAATGCACAGAATTTATATAGCGCACCTATTCGCCTCACAAGCGCTCCATATTTGAATTTACATTACATTGATTCGTGTGAGTTCATCATTTTCCATAAGTTGGACTCCATAGTCCATAATCAATATACTTTGAGCAGTTAAAGTGAAATATAAATAGCAGAAATGAAACACGATTAAAAGGTGTCGAATGTATCTGAGAAATTTATAGTTAATAATATGGTTAGCGACATCTTGTGGCTGCCAAGGGACGTTGACGTCGACTTGTATTAATTAATCGGTTCTATTTTGCGAGCTGTACAGCTGTCAATCGAGAGGTTGGGGTTCAAATCTCTGCCAGGGCAGAAATTTGTTTCCAGTTTTCTGCTCCATCTGCACTACTAGTCAACTCAGTTATAATGAGTACACTGACCGTACACTGTCAGTGGGAAGATGAGACGGCGAGGGAGACGACTGGCCACTTGCCTTCATATGCCGAGGCTAAGAAAATGAAGTCGCTAACACTTCATACACATGGCTGCCTCAGGGCCTGCTTAAGGCACTGCACTTCTACTATTTTGGAGGCCTTACGATTAGCATATTATCCAGTACAGGATTTAATTACATATTTATCGACATCTTATGACAATGTATACATATAGGCCATTGACAACAACAGAAATTATTTTTCGCATATTATAAATAACAGAACGGAAGGAAGCTTTAAAGGTGTCCAATATAGTTGACAAGTTTTGTTGGTATAGTAATAGTTTCAGTGTAATACTGTGTGATAACAAAGATCATTAGCGTCGCCCTCCTCCTTCATCCAGGTTTGGAACACCTTGGCACTGGTTTGCACTAAGGCACGGACGTGCAGTGCCGTAGTTAGTTTTAGTTAATATGTATTTTTTAATTTTGTGGGAGTTGACTTGGAGAATGGCGATATAACCTTTTCATCAGAGACTACCTCACCTATCTGATCACGAATTGAAGGACAGGTCACTTATAACAGAAAAAAAACGCATTTTAAAGGTGTCTAAAATAGTTGAACAATTTTGTAGTTAGTGTCCAGTGTTTAACGAAATCTTGCGGCTGCAATGAGCTTGTCCTTTAGCTATAGGGTTTTAACGTGTGAATTTTCTGTTTCGTCTAACGATGGGGAGGGATCCAGCAGTTTAACAACATCTTATTACAACATAGGCAGCTGACGTTGGTTTACGAAAAATTGTTTTTTAACGGCATGGTGTTATAATAGGCCTACAGCTCTTACGATGGAATGCAAGAATTGTAAATAGCAGAAAGGTGACGAAT
>JACEVL010003172.1:0-24386 GCA_020284085.1 Aporrectodea caliginosa
TTTTTTGGTTTTTTTGGTTAAATTTTTTTTGGCCAACTTTTTTTTTAAATTTTTTTTAATTTTAAAAAAAAAAAACAATAGATTACAATATGACAACTCATGCGCATATCTTGTTCTGACGGTTTTATTGTTTTAATGTTCAGTAGGTGATTGCTGAAGCCAATGAATCCTTCGTGATCTGATGGGTTAAACGAAGTGAAGATGGTGGCATTAATTACATTCCCATTTGGCATTCTTCTTCTTCTTACACGGATTCAGTTTGGCCATGGATTCTTGGGAAATAGACTGGCTGGTAAGTGATGCTCTGGTCTAATTATATCTGATCAAATCTGATAACTTCTAAAGCGCCACTCTAGGCACGGCTTTCGTGGTCGATCTGGGTGAGCTTTCCAATCCTGATCATTCCAATGGAACTGCAATTTGATAATGCCTTCCTTACAAAGTTCAGAAGTACACATTGAAGCTGGGCAAACATTTAAGAACCAAAAGTAGAGGGAAGAGGTAGGGTCTCAGTTTAGAGCAAAAGACCGTCTCAGTACGTCTCAGTATGAGGGTTGTAAACATGAGAAAGCCCACCCAGATCGACCAGTGGCTTCATGAGAAAATATCGTGTAGAGCAAGTGTTATATGGTTCGATACTAGAGTCCAAGATACAATCTTTGAGTCTGGTGCATTATTCTAGTTAGAGGAATCAGTGTGCATTGAGGGAGACCATACGATATAGAGTTACAGTAGTCAACTCTCGTCAAAATACAGCTGTGTGTCATTGTTGTATGCAATATTAAATTCAGAATAGAGCAAAGTTGTCGAAGACATATGAGATGAAACAACCACACCCTGAGAAGTTACAGTTGTTTGAGGTTTTAGCTAGAGAGTGCTGCATCAAGGATAATTCCAAGGTCATGAACAGTAGAGGATGGGGATAGTAAAGAGGAGGAAGCAGAAAGTGACAGTCCAGTGGTAACTAATGATCACATAATCTACTTGATCTTATTATAAATAATGACTGGTTGAGGAGGTTTTAATGAAGTCATGTGGATGGTCAGGTCGTAGATTTCGTATTCTGTGTTTTAAAAGTTTGTTATTGAGTTGTATGCTTGAATGCATGTTGTTGCCTTTTTTTTAGCTAATTGTTGACTATTTGGCTTTTAAGCCTTGTTGTTGTAGCTGTTGTTTTAAACTAGTGATTTAATTGTATCTAATGTAATATAATGTAATGTAATGGAACAAGACATTTATATAGCGCCACTTAAGAGTCTCTCAGAGGCGCTCAACATGTGGCCATCAAACAGCTGAAAAAGTGCGTCTTTAAGAGTCTAGAAAAAACGTATAGCCGCGTGCAGCATGCACAGAAGGCGGAAGAGCTATTATATAAGATATTATATTATATTATATTATACTGTATTTTATTATAATAAGATCTAATGATCTAATAGTAACTAGTGATCTGATAATAGCTAATGATGTAGTTATAATAGAGCTTGTAGTTGTAATTATGAATGATCTGACTTTACTAATGATCTGATTGTAAGTACGATGTACGGTTGTTGTGTTGCTCAGAAGTTACACCAGACGATCCGACCATTGAAGACGGTGACACGCTTGTTCTGAACTGCACACTGATGCCGCTCTACAATGGAATGTACAATGCCAGCGACATACACTTTGACCATTTCGGCAAGAATTACACTTATCCAGATGTCCAGACGCTGTCCAACGTCACAGCACAACTCCGATTGCCAAACATCACCATCGACATGTATGGCCTGTATCGCTGCCTCGTTCCTGGAAGTTACCTTGGTGCCCATGCTGCACAGAGCCTACATGTTGCCAGTGAGTCAGAGAATTGATTCTTGCTTAAGCTGTTTTATCACTTTTTTCTTCTCATAGTCATTGATTTTTGAGTGCAAAAACCTAAGTTTTCAAATCAGCTTATTTTCAGGGGCTCAGAAGCTTAAATAGCTACTGAGCATCTGATATTAAGCGACTGATCACAGACGCTCCATATTGGTACCTGGTAGGCCAAAAATATTAGTTGGTCAGAAATATTATATTATATTAGTAGGTCGGGAATGTCCTGTCCTCAGCCATCCTCATAATGAGGGTTGGCTGCGTCATGCTTCATTATTCTCCACTGTAATGTTATCCATTCTATTCTTTTTGGTCTTCCTCGTGCGCCAGAGCCTGGTATTGTGCCTTGAACTATCTCCTTCTCCGAAGCACTCTCTTCTCTTTCCTCATGATGTTTCCATAGCATGCCAGCTTCATTTCCTTCACACATTTGAGAAGGTTCCTCTCTACATGGTGATGGGCAGTGTTATATAATTACACACTTGTTATTACCTGAATTCTCAACCGACAGAGACATGAAACCCAACTGTAAATCCACTGTAGAAAATGACCTCATTTTAACAAAGTCGCATTATAAGAATAGACTGAAGTTCATGTGCACCAAATTGAGTACCTATAATGCTACAATTGACCAAGATATTTCACAAAGTCTAGTGTTCTACTTTATCGTGGACACAGTGTAGTTAGGTCTTGAGAATCATTTTAACGGTACTCACAAGTGCACAGGGCAAAAGTACTCAAAGGTCAAAAAGTACTCAAAGGTAAAAAATACTCACACTTGCACAAGTCAAAAAGTACTCACAGGCGCACAAGTCAAAACTTAGTACTCAGGTGCAAACGTTCAAAAACCAAATTAGGTGTTACCTGAACTTTATACAATGGTTCTGTGACATTGCACTGTAATGTACATATAACTATAGGGATCTGATGAATACTTACATATACATATGTCATGTTGTTGTCTTGAAGGGCGACCTCTAAAAGCAGTCTTAGATGGCTGCTTCATATCAAACTGGGAGCAGATGGAGTGCAGCTGGAGTCCATCTCGGGCAAAACAAGACAACCACACGAATGGGTCCAAGTCCTTTGTCCAGACTCTGTTCTATCGGCAAACGGGGTAAGAGCTCCTCACTGTATATGTGAACTTAGATTTATGTAGCACCAGTATTTGTATTTGCAGCACATTGTAAAAGATTCGATGAGAGTTTGCTTATGATATACTTACTTGTGTGTCCTTACATTGTCTCTGTTCCTTTGCCGTACCTTGCGTATTCCTAACTTACCTTATTTTATCTAACTGCATGTGGAACAAGCTGCACTGGTTGCCCATGCGACCATGCATTGAATTTAATATCCTTATGCTGAAATAACACTGGCTGGTTCTGCTACATCCCACCTGAGATCTCAGTGTCAGCCCTATTTCAGCAAAATGCTCTTCAATCTGCAACATAAGGTGGCATGGTTTTTCCTTTCTCCCGTAATGCAACAATGCAACATGGGAGCTTCGCCGTGGTTGGCCCCTCATTCTGGAACCGGTTTCCATGCAGTCTGCAACATGGGAACTTCTTCTCCTTTCTGTGCCTCTATTTTGCAAGCGATCATGATATTGTGTAGTTGGGTAAGGGCACATCTGATGTGTTTTCTTGAAGAGGCGCTATATAAATGAGCACTTACGAAGTTACGATTACCATTTGTGGGACTTGCATGCATGCAAACATACACATAACTTTTTACTTCTACCAGATCAGAATGACTAATTCTCCTCCAGAGATTTCACAGTTAAGGTCTGACTATATGTGCTTTGTTGCATTTATGTTTGAATTCAGTGACGATGAAAACTGGAAGACGTGTCCGCAAAATGCCTCGGAGAAATGCACTTGGCCTGCCACACAGTTTAAAATGGGAGCGAACTATTGCATTCAGATCAATGCCACAAATATTCTGAAGCACATAGTCACATCCGACGTCACGTGTGTTGTGACACAAGATGAAATCGGTAAGACACAACTGAAGTGGGTGGTTTTTTTTAACATTTATTTAAGAAGATTTATAAAGCACCAGTTATATGCCTACGTACGACATGCATTCGCTGAGTAGCTCGGATTGTTTGGGTGACATGAACAGGTTAGTCTTCAGTTTATTCTTGGAAAAGATTTCTGCAAAACAGGTTCCTGTCCAGTGTGTAACTGTGCATGGCTCACAAAGTTTGAGGTGCACTTACAATTATTTGAAGAACTGCCAGTTTAGAACTCTGGTTGAGATATTCTCTTTGGATATTCCAATCATGTGTACTTTTGTGTAGTAGTAGTTTGTTCTGTAAATTTGCACTATAAATTAATAAAATACAATAGATTACAATATGACAACTCATGCGCATATCTTGTTCTGACGGTTTTATTGTTTTAATGTTCAGTAGGTGATTGCTGAAGCCAATGAATCCTTCGTGATCTGATGGGTTAAACGAAGTGAAGATGGTGGCATTAATTACATTCCCATTTGGCATTCTTCTTCTTCTTACACGGATTCAGTTTGGCCATGGATTCTTGGGAAATAGACTGGCTGGTAAGTGATGCTCTGGTCTAATTATATCTGATCAAATCTGATAACTTCTAAAGCGCCACTCTATTGATGCACAGAGCATCCTTCAGTGGTCAATCTGGGTGAGCTTTCCAATCCTGATCATTCCAATGGAACTGCAATTTGATAATGCCTTCCTTACAAAGTTCAGAAGTACACATTGAAGCTGGGCAAACATTTAAGAACCAAAAGTAGACTGGAAGAGGTAGGGTCTCAGTTTAGAGCAAAAGACCGTCTCAGTACGTCTCAGTATGAGGGTTGTAAACATGAAAGCCCACCCAGATCGACCAGTGGCTTCATGAGAAAATATCGTGTAGAGCAAGTGTTATATGGTTCGATACTAGAGTCCAAGATACAATCTTTGAGTCTGGTGCATTATTCTAGTTAGAGGAATCAGTGTGCATTGAGGGAGACCATACGATATAGAGTTACAGTAGTCAACTCTCGTCAAAATACAGCTGTGTGTCATTGTTGTATGCAATATTAAATTCAGAATAGAGCAAAGTTGTCGAAGACATATGAGATGAAACAACCACACCCTGAGAAGTTACAGTTGTTTGAGGTTTTAGCTAGAGAGTGCTGCATCAAGGATAATTCCAAGGTCATGAACAGTAGAGGATGGGGATAGTAAAGAGGAGGAAGCAGATAGGGACAGCCATAGTAACTAATGATCATAATTACTAACGATCTTATTATAAATAATGACTGGTTGAGGAGGTTTTAATGAAGTCATGTGGATGGTCAGGTCGTAGATTTCGTATTCTGTGTTTTAAAAGTTTGTTATTGAGTTGTATGCTTGAATGCATGTTGTTGCCTTTTTTTTAGCTAATTGTTGACTATTTGGCTTTTAAGCCTTGTTGTTGTAGTTGTTGTTTTAAACTAGTGATTTAATTGTATCTAATGTAATATAATGTAATGTAATGGAACAAGACATTTATAAAGCGCCACTTAAGAGTCTCTCAGAGGCGCTCAACATGTGGCCATCAAACAGCTGAAAAAGTGCGTCTTTAAGAGTCTAGAAAAAACGTATAGCCGCGTGCAGCATGCACAGAAGGCGGAAGAGCTATTATATAAGATATTATATTATATTATATTATACTGTATTTTATTATAATAAGATCTAATGATCTAATAGTAACTAGTGATCTGATAATAGCTAATGATGTAGTTATAATAGAGCTTGTAGTTGTAATTATGAATGATCTGACTTTACTAATGATCTGATTGTAAGTACGATGTACGGTTGTTGTGTTGCTCAGAAGTTACACCAGACGATCCGACCATTGAAGACGGTGACACGCTTGTTCTGAACTGCACACTGATGCCGCTCTACAATGGAATGTACAATGCCAGCGACATACACTTTGACCATTTCGGCAAGAATTACACTTATCCAGATGTCCAGACGCTGTCCAACGTCACAGCACAACTCCGATTGCCAAACATCACCATCGACATGTATGGCCTGTATCGCTGCCTCGTTCCTGGAAGTTACCTTGGTGCCCATGCTGCACAGAGCCTACATGTTGCCAGTGAGTCAGAGAATTGATTCTTGCTTAAGCTGTTTTATCACTTTTTTCTTCTCATAGTCATTGATTTTTTGAGTGCAAAAAACCTAAGTTTTCAAATCAGCTTATTTTCAGGGGCTCAGAAGCTTAAATAGCTACTGAGCATCTGATATTAAGCGACTGATCACAGACGCTCCATATTGGTACCTGGTAGGCCAAAAATATTAGTTGGTCAGAAATATTATATTATATTAGTAGGTCGGGAATGTCCTGTCCTCAGCCATCCTCATAATGAGGGTTGGCTGCGTCATGCACAATTATTCTCCACTGTAATGTTATCCATTCTATTCATTTTTGGTCTTCCTCGTGCACGAGAGCCTGGTATTGTGCCTTGAACTATCTCCTTCTCCAAGCACCTCTTCTCTTTCCTCATGATGTTTCCATAGCATGCCAGCTTCATTTCCTTCACACATTTGAGAAGGTTCCTCTCTACATGGTGATGGGCAGTGTTATATAATTACACACTTGTTATTACCTGAATTCTCAACCGACAGAGACATGAAACCCAACTGTAAATCCACTGTAGAAAATGACCTCATTTTAACAAAGTCGCATTATAAGAATAGACTGAAGTTCATGTGCACCAAATTGAGTACCTATAATGCTACAATTGACCAAGATATTTCACAAAGTCTAGTGTTCTACTTTATCGTGGACACAGTGTAGTTAGGTCTTGAGAATCATTTTAACGGTACTCACAAGTGCACAGGGCAAAAGTACTCAAAGGTCAAAAAGTACTCAAAGGTAAAAAATACTCACACTTGCACAAGTCAAAAAGTACTCACAGGCGCACAAGTCAAAACTTAGTACTCAGGTGCAAACGTTCAAAAACCAAATTAGGTGTTACCTGAACTTTATACAATGGTTCTGTGACATTGCACTGTAATGTACATATAACTATAGGGATCTGATGAATACTTACATATACATATGTCATGTTGTTGTCTTGAAGGGCGACCTCTAAAAGCAGTCTTAGATGGCTGCTTCATATCAAACTGGGAGCAGATGGAGTGCAGCTGGAGTCCATCTCGGGCAAAACAAGACAACCACACGAATGGGTCCAAGTCCTTTGTCCAGACTCTGTTCTATCGGCAAACGGGGTAAGAGCTCCTCACTGTATATGTGAACTTAGATTTATGTAGCACCAGTATTTGTATTTGCAGCACATTGTAAAAGATTCGATGAGAGTTTGCTTATGATATACTTACTTGTGTGTCCTTACATTGTCTCTGTTCCTTTGCCGTACCTTGCGTATTCCTAACTTACCTTATTTTATCTAACTGCATGTGGAACAAGCTGCACTGGTTGCCCATGCGACCATGCATTGAATTTAATATCCTTATGCTGAAATAACACTGGCTGGTTCTGCTACATCCCACCTGAGATCTCAGTGTCAGCCCTATTTCAGCAAAATGCTCTTCAATCTGCAACATAAGGTGGCATGGTTTTTCCTTTCTCCCGTAATGCAACAATGCAACATGGGAGCTTCGCCGTGGTTGGCCCCTCATTCTGGAACCGGTTTCCATGCAGTCTGCAACATGGGAACTTCTTCTCCTTTCTGTGCCTCTATTTTGCAAGCGATCATGATATTGTGTAGTTGGGTAAGGGCACATCTGATGTGTTTTCTTGAAGAGGCGCTATATAAATGAGCACTTACGAAGTTACGATTACCATTTGTGGGACTTGCATGCATGCAAACATACACATAACTTTTTACTTCTACCAGATCAGAATGACTAATTCTCCTCCAGAGATTTCACAGTTAAGGTCTGACTATATGTGCTTTGTTGCATTTATGTTTGAATTCAGTGACGATGAAAACTGGAAGACGTGTCCGCAAAATGCCTCGGAGAAATGCACTTGGCCTGCCACACAGTTTAAAATGGGAGCGAACTATTGCATTCAGATCAATGCCACAAATATTCTGAAGCACATAGTCACATCCGACGTCACGTGTGTTGTGACACAAGATGAAATCGGTAAGACACAACTGAAGTGGGTGGTTTTTTTTAACATTTATTTAAGAAGATTTATAAAGCACCAGTTATATGCCTACGTACGACATGCATTCGCTGAGTAGCTCGGATTGTTTGGGTGACATGAACAGGTTAGTCTTCAGTTTATTCTTGGAACTTTCAATAGCAAGTACTGGAGCTTGAATTTCAATGGGCTGCACTCTTCAAACATTGGACCAGTTGAAGTAAATGTTCTTGTAGTTGTACATGTACTGAAGGCCTCTGTTGTTGCAACATGCCAGGTCAGTTCCACCACACCTATGAAAACTACATGTTCTAGTTGAAGGCCACTGTTGTTGCAACATGCCAGGTCAGTTCCACCACACCTATGAAAACAACATGTTCTAGATGAGCAAGAGTGAAGGGCTCATCCACCTGAGAATGAAGCTAGAAAAGTCTCGAAGTGTCCAAAATGTATGTGTTGAATCTTTAAGGTTTACTGTTAGAGCTGACAATTAAGGTCAGAAACATCTTTCATGAGTTACCTTGAAGAGATGCTGAGATGATTACTGTTTTAGGGATGTGAAGCAAGTTCTTCACTCACAATTACCGCGTAACCTCAGATTCAGATTTACCGACAATGTAATCGTAGTTAATTATAATTAGTAACATCTATCGTGCCGATGTCTAGTGCACAAGACACCAACTGATGGGCACCATAAGAAAGTCGCAATCAGGTCAACATCCAGAAGGTCAGTCCCTTAGACAGTGAGGCAGCCTATGGTGGATAAGCGATTTGAAAGAGCTAAGTCTTAAGTTGAGAATGAAATGACACAAGCGACTGAGCAGAGCAGACAACACAGGGAGAGAGTTCCAAAATGTTGATCCAGCTACTGAAAAAGTTCGTTCACCAAGACCATCTCTTGTTTTTGGTTTGACAAAGAAAGATAAAGTCAGATGACATGTTGAATATGATATGATAAGTCATTTGCATATTGCATGCAGTTTGATGATGATGATGATGACGATGACGACGACGACGACGATGATGAATGGGCCTTTTTGATTATAATCAACCTAACCTTCCTCTCCTTCCTTTCCTTAAAAATGTTCAACTATGATTAACCTTTGCTTTCCTCTTGATCTTGCCTGCCTTTCCGTTTCCATGGTCTTTCCTGATGCAACCTTGACGGTGACTTGTATTGTTGTTGGTGTCGCAGTGAAACCAAATCCTCCGGAGAAGGTCGAGTCATCCTTTGCCTCCGAATTCGATGGTCACGTGACGCTTCGTTGGGATCCTCCAACATCCAGTTACCAGTACGAGACGCCTCTCATCTACCAGGTGGACGTTCAGAATCAATGGCAAGATCAGGTAGATTACTCGACTTTATATATTTATACATGGATCAAGGCAAGGTAATGCTTAGCAATGTAATGTAAAGCAATGCTGGTAATGAAAGGTAGTTTAAAATAGAGTAGGGCCTATGTGTTTCATGAAATGCATTTGAAGCGCCTTTGTCTAAGGAGCTTCTGGCTAACCTGGGTGATGTTCTAGATAATCATGAGCAACTGGTTCATAAAGAAACACCTAACACACCGATACCTAACTGGAAAAGCATTACTGTGAGACTCACACTCACACATAGAGCCAAACCGACTCTATCCTATCCGGAGTTGACAGGTGAAACCATTTTTAGACTTCCTGGTGGTGTTAAGGATGTGGAATGACAACAGCCGAATGAAGTCAGCTGAAGGTTACGCTTGATGACTGTCACTCCTTCAATTGGTCGTAGAACCTCTTTGTGATGGATTGTTGACAACACTTGAAAGACTTTGCCTTATCATTGCATCACCTAATCTGGTCTTTTTCAGTCATGGACAGCATGTGTTAGTCTAGGGCTTGACATTGTTTAAATAGAAACCAGTCTATCTGTTATAGGGTAACAGATTAAAAATGGTGGATGGGTTACAGTGTAAGGGTAAAGTCAGATGAGATGCTGAGGCAAAGTAAGTTCAGTGTGTCATGTGACTTAGGTAAGGTGGATAGTAAGGGTATGTGATGTAGGTAATGCGTGGTAAAACAGAATAAGTTCGTTTGTTGCTAATTTGGTACATGCCTTATCAAAATCAGTCCAGTGGTGTTAGTATGAAGGATATTTTGACTGAAGCACAAACACAAAAACAGTAATCAAACTTTGGGACAGCCTTCATACAGTTGTCATTGCATGACACAATGGACTGTCGTGTTTCACTAGAGCTGCAATCCCAGATATTATTGCTTTAAAACGCATATGAAACACCTGTAAAAATTTAAAAGGTAAGAGATATATTTCCATGGCTCTGTTGAATCTCTTCAGAAGCATGGTTCCAGGGTTGAAAGATCTTTCGGCTGAGGTTCAAACACAACCACAGCAATCTAGTGACAAGCACAAGCTTAAACCTCCCAACTTACATTGGTACTAGTTTACCTTCGTGGGATGGATGAAAGACTGAGTGGGCGCGTACTGCCTACAGACCATAGGGAAGCACTAGGATGCTGTTGAATGTATTTGTGTAGCTGATCCCAAGGCGGTAGATTCAGCATGAATGATATTGAGTTGTGCAATGTTGTTCAGATCAGCAACGTCACTACTGAAACATCAATTAAGTTGCCTGTTGTTCCGGCAACCAACTACGTTGTCCAGATCAGCGTTCGTCCATCGAGAGGCGGTTTCGCAAGTGACAAAGTTGTCACAAGATTTGAAACTCCTGCTACAGGTATGTTGTGTTGTCCTTTTGGCAAACAGGTGTAGTAAAGTAACTATGTATTTATGTATCTGGATGGATATATAGCACATCGGTTTGATAGGTTTAAGCGGGTAAGGTAGTCATTTATTACTCATGAATGTTAGGGTGGTTCACAAAAACCAAATTCAAGCTAGAAACCAGGGCACCCTCTCAGTTTGTTAGACCTGTCAATAGTATTATTGAAATAAAATTTCAGCATCTTATTCCAGCTGGAAGATGGTGCTCAATGGCATAGAAATATTACCATATAGTAGCATTAGCGGTAAATCTTGATGCCGTGTAACTTGGTCAACAACTCAACATTTGTCATGGAGATGAGCTTCAAATAGTTTCTGTTGTGTTACACTAACTTACTTACTTACTTACTTTACTTACTTTACTTACTTACTTACTTACTGGTATTTTGAACAGAGTGTAAAGTTCTTGCTGAAGGTCATGGTGTCTACGTTCTGTGTTTTTGGCAGACGTGTTTTCACAAGTGAATTTTCGAATTTATCATTTGCCAATGAAATTTAAGAGCTCATATTTAACACTTTAACTTTTCGGTGTGCCGAAATTAGCCTGTGGGCAGGATACAATGAATCCATGGCCATTCATAATCTTCTGGAGTATGTCTGTCAACACTGAGTTCTTCAACGGAGTGTGCGTTCTGCTGGAAGACAAGATATGTCGAGAGCTCCTGTGGTTGGCCTGCCGTCACCATGTGATGATTTTAGCTAAAGTATTCACCTTGTGCTGCAGTCCATCTAATTCATCACATATTCCAATCTTCCAGACATATAAAGCTGCTTGGGAAAGTGTGATACAGGACTGAATGTCATATCCGGCACTGAACCCTATAATGAAACAGCACTAAGTTTTCTCAAGAAATTAACTGAAAGAAAATCAGATTCAGAGATAAGAGGTCAAGAACTCATTGATTGAGCTGAAAGTGGTTGTCTTGGAAGTTAGCCTTCAATAATTCACTGGAGAGCCCTGGGCCAATTCACCACGCAAGTTGGATGGCCACGTTACTGTATGCCATCAAAATCTACCCTTTTCGTGATCAACGTGGTGTATTCAATCTAACAAAGAAGAAAGAAACTCAGATTCATGTGCAGCTTTGTTGTCCTTCTTTACACAAAAGCATGGACAAAAGCCTCACTTGCTGCCGAAGATCGTGGACAAGATCTGTCACTTTGTATTACTCTAGGAAAACACGAGTCAGTTGACCCCGAGATCAGCGTTGCTGCCAGGAAGGCCCTAGAAACCACTAGTGGTACCGTTCAGATGAGGCTGTAGGTCTGGCACTGTTCTCAGACCAACTTCCAGTAACAGATAAGGTGAATATTGTTCACAGAGTAACTGCAAAGCCTGGTGAAAGGAAGGTGAGAGGTGATGCTGCGGAACTGAAGGAGGGGGCTTGCCTGGGTGATTTTGCAACCAAGTGAAAACTGACACTGCTGTCACACCTGAAGATTAGTGATTACTTTCTTACATTTCCACAAGAGAAATGGATCTAGAATGAGGATTACAAGCAAGGTAGAGAGAGAATTCAGCAGTTGAGAGTGGTGAACGACACGGCTCAGAGGTGTGTGAATTTGCTCGAGGAATTCAACCGACTCATCACCAATAATGAAGAAAATCAGTGTCTTCTCCAAGTGGTCGTGGCAAATAGGAATGCTATTTGCCTCACAACAACAAAGAAGTCTGTTGTTGACGCAGTGCTTGCAGTTTCTAGACTCTAAGACTGTAGCGAGTGTTGAAGTCATAAAACCGGAACAATCGACATTCATGGTTAGAACGATGTTTTTTTTTTTTATTTTTGACATTTCCAATTCTTCAAACTTACTGAAATTTTATAGATCAACCTGACTAACTGTTCTACTATCACAAGTGTTGTCAAATTACAGTAATATTTGATTTGTCGTAAAATAAAATACATTCGTACGGGAATGTATGCTCGACGCATTCATTTCCACAATTAGTGTCTTTTTATCGGTATCAGGCAAATTGACACAGTCCGTGAGCACCGTCTTTCCGTTGGAATTAAAAGTTGAAATTTTGTCTAAATAATACTATTGATAGGTCTAACAAACTGAGAGGGTGCCCTGGTTTCTAGGTTGCACTTTGTTTTTGACCATGCATCTGTGAACCACCCTAATGAATGTGTTGCAACAATATTTCTTATAGCTGTTGTTTTAAGATTAATTTCATTTTTAATTATGATATAATTATAGAGAGAAACAAAGCAGAGGTTTGAGGTTCCTTTAATTAGAGATTTAAGGGTCTTTGGCTTAATCACAGATGCAGCAGCTTCAATCCAACTGATCAATGGTTTTGGAAGGCGCATAAGGCGCTATACAAATTCCAATCGATAGCATTCTTTGCAGTAGAAGCAAATTTGTAAATCTTAGCTATCAGCAACTTGGATGTTCTAATAAGCCAGAGCATTGGTGGTCTAACCTCAGCCTTGGTGGTTTGATAAGTAATTCTGGAATTAGAAAAACTTAGAGGAAGCAGAGAGGGAAAAAACTAGAGCAGTCCTTTAGTTAATCCCAAGAGGCAACCACTGGTACGACGTGTTACAGACTGCATTTTTTTCTGCACACACTAACCGTTGGGCTATCAAGCACTCCATGAGATTAAGGTCGGTAAAATGCCTCAGGTGAAAGAACATCATTCTTTGTCACATGATTTCGAGCTGCTGAAGTAGAACACGAGCTTCAGAACTCGTCTTGTAGCCTGCTTATCTGCTGCTGCAAGATAGTATAGTGGTTTATGTGCTGAACAATTAAACCAGATGCTGGGTTTGAATCCCCATCAAGAAAAAAATATGTTTCAAAATTTCTTACTTGTTGGTGCTCTATGGTGAACTGAGGTGTAAATTGAGTGAACCAATGACACTGTGAGAGGAGAGGGGACTGACTGGCCACCATCTTTGTTGCTAAACTAAGAAAGTTGGATCACGAGTGCTTTATTTGCACGGCACCCTATGGAGTGAGCCTACGGGACTGCTCTAAAATTCTTGCCACCACTGGAAAGCTGGTCTTTTTGGTAGATGTGTTGGATCTCAGTTGGACCTCTCTTGCAGAATAGTGAATGGTTCTGCTTCAATATAGCCATCAATTAATGGGTAGTCTATGTAGGCCTACATATCAACAAAACTACAGAAACCACTGTGTTAGATTCTAAATTGTGGCTGTCTTGGAAGGGGTAAGTTAATATGGTGATAATGTTTCTTTGAATGTTATGCACTGTATTGTATTTATTAAGATCTGTTAATTAAAGATCGTTATTATTTAGTTTCTCTTTATTGCAGCGCCATGTAAGAATCCTGATACTCAGGTGAATGCCTTCTTTCTGGCCAAAGAGAGTGGAACGGTTCGGCTGTATTGGCAGGTAAGTGATCAGTTCCACCTGTCAGATGAAGTACTCACTCGTTTGTCTTTATGAACAACAGGCCTCAGGGTGCTGATGGAAAACACCAGACATTGTGTAGACAGACTGACAGATAGACACAGACAGACACTTGAGGGCACTTACTATCACGGGCCACTTGTGTCTGTTAGTGTGTCTTTGTTTTGTGCTGTATGTCTTTTTGAAGCATTTGAAGAAAGTTTGTTATCACTGAAGTGTTGAATAGTTTTCTGTTTGTTGTTACATTGGTCTGTTCAATTGCGCACCATATCTGAAATCCGATGATTAATTAATTAGAGTGTGCTGAGATGTCCCTGTTTTACGACCATGTGCAAGTTTATTGAGGACCTGTGTCTGGTCTTTGACTTTAAATTGACTAACATTGAATCAAATAAAGCTAAAATACAGCCAGAATTAAAATGGTAATTTTTGTGGATTAGCCATGAGGTGTGACGTTAGAAAAGTCCTCTGGATTTAGTGTTTTTTTAATGCAGAGTTTACAATTACCATTTGCAGTAATAAACACTTCTTGTATTTGTTTACATTTTCAGCCAATTACAGCAAGAGATTCTTGTGGCCCCGATCTCTCGTATGAGGTGCGTGCTAGGCAGTCAGATGGTGAAACTAATGGTGCTGGCAGCTGGAGGACTGTGAGTTCGGTTGCATCATTTGGCAACAGTGCAGAAGTGATGTTGAGTGAAGGAGAGGATGAAGTGACGATCCAATCAAAGAACAACATTGGCTTTGCTTCTGATTTGCCACACGTCGTCATTCGTGTTCCATCTTCTTCCTGTAAGTCTCTTTCGTTGATCCTCTGATCTTTGAAGAAAAACTTAACTTGAACAATTATTTAATCATCATCACTGCTGGCTTGATTGTGAGAATGATGATGACGACAACTAGGATGATAAAATCTGATGTAGATGATGATGATAATGATGATAACAATGACGGTGGCAGCAATGATGATGATGAATTTCTGCAATAATGACAATGTTGATGATGATGCATGTATATATGTACATAAGATAACGTATGTGCATCTATATATGCAGTCAATAAATTTAGAACCGTTCAAGTACTTCACAAAAACGGTGCTCTTGCTAGCTGAAGTGATGCTAAACTTTGTTAAGAACAAGCAGTTCCTTCGTAAGTGGAAAATGTTGCCAGATAATTGAAACAACGGTCCCTGATGAGCAAGGATAGACCTGTTGTAATGTCATATAATATAATTTAAAATCATTATTGCTGAATCCAGTGCCTACAAATTTTCATGTCACCGGTATCTTTGTAGCCTGTAAATTCACAGATGGACAAGAATAAACCTGTTGTAATGTAATGTTGCAGCACTGCTGCAGAATCCAGTGTAATGTACTATAAAGTGAAGACGTTACTGTTGGAATCGAATACTTACTAAAGCGAGTATCATTTTTGCAGCTTTTGACTTCATCTGTTGATCAGATTCCTTGTTTTTACCCCAGTTTGATTATTACTCGGTTGTTGATTTATTTTTGAAATTGTTTTTCAGCCAAAGGAAATTCTTCATCGAATAATATGTATAGGCTGGTTGTCGAAGGTAATGACAACTCCGTCATGGCCCACTGGTTTGATACTGCTCAGCCTCAGGTGGAAAATGTCATGGGCTATACTTTGTTCTGGTGCCAACGGCAGTCATTCAATCACATCTGCAAGGTATATTATTGGAATTTTAATTTATAGTAAGAAATTTGTATAGCACGACTTCAAGAGAAAAACTATATTTATAATCAGTGTCACTCTCTATGCTAGGCTAGATGCATTTAAAGTTCGTTAAACCAGATGAAGTTCATCAGTTAGCAAATAATAACTGATAAAGTCAGCAGTGGAGGGTTTCTGCACAAACTCACGGCTCAACCAGTGGATTATTGTGAATTTCTGTATACTTAACTTTTGTCTATGCATGCAAACTCTCTACAAAAGCCTCTTCTGAATATTGCATTAGGTGTAGAAAGTACATGCAAGTACTGTTTTAGAATAATTGCAATCGCAAACGTGGCATTTCTTCAATGCTCAGAATTTGTTGATAACTACCATACTGCTTGCTGTTGTTCAATCAAGAGAAAGTATTATGATGACACATTACTAGACAGGTATAATGTGTAAGTAGGTCCTATCTTTAGTATTGTAAATGTTTGGTATTTACCAGTATATTTTTGTGCCTTTATTTCCAAATATGTTTAACTTTGAATTTTATTTCTACACGTTAGAATCTGTATCTTGAAGGAGCAGTATATAAATAAGTATATGATATAATTAATTGAATATTTGGGTTTTCAATAAAGAAATTAAGCTAAATGCAATGTCTTGCTGTTCTGGTAACAGACTCCAATCCAGTGGAAAAATCTCAACAGAGCAGAATCTGAGTATAACTTGACCCTGTCTGACAACTATCTGCACTTCCAAATCGGCCTTGCAGTCAACTATCTATCGGGTTCTACAAGTGGAATCACGTGGGCCGATAAACTGTACTCCCAGACTGCAAGTGAGTGCATTATGTCTTATACTTAAAGCGATGCCCAACGAATTCCAATTGAGGCTGATCTAATCTGTTAACATCATTACTTTAATGCAGAATGAATGGTCACTTCACAGTGATGCCAGAAAGCAAAATTAGTTACCATGATTAGAAGCATAGCATCATGAACATCTCGTATTTAAATCGTCTACTGCGAAATGCCCGATTTGCCAGTTCACCGTCATCATTTCAATCGCCCATCAAGACTCGCTATTTTATCCTGGCCTTTCCATGACACTTGACTTTTAGCGAAACATTAATCTTTGTTGCAGATTAAAGAGCAGGCTGCCTAGAAATATAAGAAAATTAGAGATGTGGGATGAACTTTAGATATATTAGCGATTTGATTAAATGTTAGAGTATATTGAGGGATTGGAATATATTTAAATAATGATTAGAATGGAATTTTATTGAAGATTAGAATGAAATTTGTTTTAGTATGAGTTGTTATTAGAATAGATTTTACTAAAAAATGAAATGGGTTTGACTAGCATTAGAAAAGATTTGAAGAGTGATTAGAATGCATTTTGTTGAATATAGGAATATTCGTTCAGTTTTGATGAAAGAGCAAAATAGATTTTAATACAAATTATAATAGATTTGACTAAATATTAGAATGTATTTGATTTGGTCTGCAAAGGCTCATCAGTCACTCTAGGCTTGCCTAGCTTGCTTAGAGTAACACAGGGAGGAAATCCGATCGACGTATTCGATGATCGTAGATTCGGAACCGACCTGGGCTGATGAACCAAAGTCCTCCGTGCCCACCTTCATGTGGTGCAGACTGTTAGTACCCTCCCTTAATTGGGTAGGAGAACGAACGGGCACGGCAGGCAAAACCAGGGGAAGGCAATGGCAAACCACCCCTGTTACCATGCCAAGAAAACCTTTATGAATCAAGCTAATTCAAACAAAGTAGTAGTCGCAGATGGTGAGACTCCCAGGCCGGAGTGCGACTCAACAGCTACTGGGAAAGAGCGAAATGGAGAGTTGAAAGCAATTCAGTCTAATGAAGCAACAGGACAAAAGCCGAAAGGAGGTTCAGTGGCAGATCGTACTGGAAAGCAAAGACTCATCCTGAGCTGTAAAAATAAAATGAAAATAAGCACATGGAATGTCCGTAGTATGCAGAGTGGAAAGATGGATATCATTCAGAGAGAGATGGAACGACTTGATATATCAATCATGGGGTTAAGTGAAACAAGATGGAAAGGACAGGGCCATTTCAATTGGAATGGTTATAGGATTATAATGTCAGGTAAAAAGAAAAAGGAAGAAGTGGGGTAGCAATTATGTGTGATAGAACAAGCGCAAATTCAATAATGGGTTATGATACAGTGAGTGACAGAATCTTGAGCGTAAGATTTCGAGGAAAGAAAGTTAATATAACAATTATACAAATATATGCACCAACGTCAATGGCGATTGAGGAAGAGCACGAAAGCTTTTACAATGAATTACAAAGTGTAATTGATAAAACTCCTAAAGGAGATGTAATAATGGTCATTGGTGACTTTAATGCGAAGGTGGGAAAATATAATGGAGGAGGGGGAGACACGTTAGGAGGTCATGGGTTGGGAGAGCAAAATGATGCAGGAGAGAGATTAGTGGATTTTTGCGAAGGAAACAGCCTGAGAATAATGAATACATGGTTTGAACAGCCAAAAAGAAGGTTGTATACGTGGACGTCACCAGATGGAAAACACAGGAACCAGATTGATTACATACTGATAAATAAAAGATGGAATAGCACGATAAGAGATGTTAGAACAAAACCAGGCGCTGACTGTGGAACCGATCATGAACTACTAGTAGCAACAGTGCAAACGAAACTAAAAAAATTAAAAAAGGAGAAAGATTGATCACATACGACTGCAAGGAAATATCACAGGAATACAGAGTAGAAATAAGGAATAGATTTGAAATATTGGAGAGGGACGATGCAGAAACAGAGGAGGTTGAGAACAATTTATGGGAAAAGACAAAGGAAGTGATCTTAGAAACTGCGGAGAAATATATTCCGAAGAAAAGAAAAACTAAAACAACTCCTTGGCTATCGAAAGAAGCTATTAACATAGCCATATGCAGAAGGGAAGCAAAAAGAGAAGGAGATAAAGATAAGATAAGAAAACTGAACAGCGCATTCCAAAAACAAGCGCGCATGGACAAAGAAAAACATCTAAATGAATTATGCAAGGAAATGGAGGAGGAGGGAAGAAAAGGAAGAACTAAAACTATGTTTTCAAAAGTGAGGGAAATAACGAGAAAAAACACACCAAAAATGGGGTCGCTGAAAGCAGGTGATGGACACATAATTGCGGATGAAGAAGGAATGAAGAAAAGATGGAAGGAATACACAGAAGAGTTGTACAACGAAGATAAAAGAGTAAAGGTAGAAAAAACAGATGTAACAGAGTATGAAAATGAACCGGAAATCATGGAAGCAGAGGTAGAATGGGCTATTAAACAATTGAAAGATAATAAGGCCCCGGGTCAAGACGGGATACCAATAGAAATGGTAAAAGCTGGGGATGGCGTGATGACAAAGACAATAACAAAGATTTGTAATAACATATGGAAAACTGGAAAGTGGCCAGAAGATTGGAAAAGTTCAGTCTTTATCCCTTTATTTAAAAAGGAGACGCAAAAGAGTGTGAAAATTACAGGACAATAGCAATGATATCACACATAAGCAAAATATTACTCAAAATAATACATAAAAGAATGGAGAGTACAATAGAGAGAGAGCTTCCTGATAGTCAAGCAGGATTTAGGAAATTTCGTGGAACACGTGATCATATTGCCAATATGAGGTGGATAATGGAGAGACAAAGGGAGTTTGGACAGAAAGTATACATATGCTTCATTGATTATAGCAAAGCGTTTGACTGCATTAATCATGAATTGATGTGGAAAACATTGGGAGAAATGGGAATACCGAAACACTTGATTCAACTTCTTAGGGGTTTGTACGAAGATCAGATAGCGGTGATAAGGACTGAATATGGAGATACTGACAGATTCAGGATTAGGAAGGGAGTGCGGCAAGGATGCATTCTGTCTCTTTTCCTATTTAATATGTATGCTGAAAGGATAATGAGGCAGGCGGGAATGGATGAGGCTATGGAAGGAATAAAGATAGCGGGAAGAACAATAAACAATCTGAGATACGCTGACGATACAACACTATTGGCGGGTAAAAAAACCGATTTGGTAGAACTAATAAGAAGGCTCAAGAGTGAAAGTGAGAAAGCAGGACTCTACTTCAATATAAAGAAGACAAAGATCATGACAACAGAGGAGGAGGACAGTTTTGTAGTAGATGGAGAGGAAATAGAAACGGTAACTAGCTTCACGTTTTTGGGATCAGTAATAGAAAAAGAGGGAAAGTGTGATATGGAAATAAATCGTAGAGTAGCGATAGGAAAAACTGCAATGAATGGTCTGGAAAAAATATGGAAGGACAAACATGTGAGTATAGACACGAAAAAAAGATTGGTGAAGGCTCTGATCATACCAACAGTAACATACGGCAGTGAGACATGGACAATGACCAAGAAAATGAAAAAAAGATTAACGCATGCGAAATGTGGATATGGAGGAAGATGCAGAGAATATCATGGAAAGAGAAAAGGACCAACGATTGGGTGCGCATGAGTATCGGAATTGAGAATGAAGAGACACTACAACAAACAGTGCTAAGAGCAAAGTTGAGGTTCTTTGGTCATGTCATGCGATCAGATGGATTGGAAAAGGAAATGATGTTAGCATATGGAGAGGGAAGGAGAAAACAAGGACGACCAAGGAAAAAGTGGATGGACGAGATACATGAAACAACTGGAATGAATTTGGCAGAACTGAGAGATGCGACGGCGGACAGAAGGAAATGGAGAGGCTTGATCATGAAGGTCGCTAGAGTTCCAGGAACTGACAGCACAAGGTAACAAGGTAATTTGATTTGTGATTGATGTGGATTCTATTAAAGATTATAACTTGATTAAAGCATAATAGTAATAATAAATTGATTAGAGCTTAGGGTTTGTTTTATTAGTGTTTAGAACAGATTTGATTAGAGCTGAGAACAGATATGATTAGAGAGAACTTTGATGAGGGTCGTCTTTGCCTGAGCCTCGTTGACTATAAATTCGTTCTGTTTCAGAGGCTGAAGCACCTCGCATTTTGGAAGTGGTTACTCCATACTTGGGATATCATGGAGAAATAGACATCAGCTGGACTACTACACCATGCACTGTACCCTGTGCTTACGTCCATACGTTCGTCATCTCCTACTGTCTGGCTGACCACCAAAACAAGTGTCATGGTAAGCACGGTATATCGCTATCCGATTTTTTATATTATAATAATTATTATTATTATTATTATTATGATTATTATTATTGTTATTATCATCATCATCATCAGCAGCAGCAGCAGCAGCAGTATAATAAGTATTGCAGTAAAAACGTATGGAAAGGTTCAGTGCAACAGTGTAAAGTAAGATATGACAAGGTAAGTTAAGGGAAAATACGTTGATACTTGATACAATATTGTTATTGATCCATGAGAAGATTTATTTAGTACAAGTCAATGTAACTAAATACACCACAAAGCAATAATGTAAAACATATGTGAGGATTAGGTAGGTAAAATATTTGTAAGAATATGGTAATGCAAGGTATATTAACATAATAGTAAGGTAGCATACATATGATGAGGTAGTGTAAATACTCGTTTTCAATTTCATAAAGTAAATACTCGTTTTCAATTTCCTTTTATTGTCTAACATTGAATTGGAAGCAGATGTGCAATAGTTTCATAAGGGAAGCTATCTAATTTTTTTATGTTACTATGATTACTATCATGAATGTGAGACCGGGTTGTTTTTGCAGGTGAAACTCAAAACATAAGCATAGAGTCATGGAAGAACTTCACTTACAACTTGGCAAATCTGGAGCATGGATCAACATACAAGATCTGGATGACAAGCGTTGCAAGGACTGGAAGTAGCGAACCTTCTGCCCCAATATACGCAACAACAACGAAATCATGTACGTAAATTTATGTACTTCGTCCTCACCTTTTTAAACCTCTATTATCTGAAGGTCATGACTTTGTAATCTGCAGATATTGGTTTGTGTTGCACCTCATTCAATAAAGACACACACTCAGTTTTCAAAACCCCAATTTTTCAAAATCCAGGTTTCTTGTAAACTCAATTATTCAAAAATATTTATTACCTAAGCTATAAAGCAATGATTCACAGAGTCAATTGGTTGATTTTTTGGCATGAAGCTGAGCAGTTAACAGAAATAATTATTTAAAACCGAAGTTGTTATTGCACTCTCATTTCGTTACTCCTTTGACACCTGTCAACAAGTGTTTCCTAGAAAATGCTACACAGATTTTTAGATTCCTGTTTCTGTAAAATTATGTTTGCTTCCATCAGGGGTCACAGCTGGAGCAGTTGCTGGAATCATCATTGCGATTCTATGTGTGGGCACCATTGCCATTGGTGGACTGTACATCATCCTGCGGTAAGTGGCATCAATAATGACTCGTAGTTGTTAACTTGTTGTGTTGAGTTAAGTGTCTCAAAATTAATAAAAAAGCTTTTGTATCACATCCTGGAAAATAGTTCCATTAGATTAGGTGTTTTTTCGTGTAAAAATTGTTTATCATTAAGACAAGGTACAGCATAGCTCTTTTCATGTATTAGGAAAAAACATTCTCTTGAGCTATCCCTGAGCTGCAGCCATGAGTATAAATTGTTAGCAACTTCATTTTGTTAGCCTTGGTGTATGACTGCAGGTTACCAAAATTAACCCCACTTCCTGATCTTCCCACTGACATTGTTCTCCTACATTGTTCTTGTGCAGAACTAATGCGTGGATATGTGGTTGATTTGAACCAGTGTAGCAGTCAAGTGACTGCATACAAGAGAATGTGATGAGGTGTCTACTAATCTAATCTAATCTAATCTAATCTGATGACTTCTGTTGCACCATTATCATAATGCACAAGATGGTCACTTCAAGTGAAATGTAGTCGAAGTCATAATCCATTAGAGAAGCCAGATTGAAAAACAATAAATAATAAAATATTAATGAGAGAAACCAGGTACAGAGAGTAAACAAGGTGGAAGAGATGATTTTTAAGTTTAACTCTGAATGAGATTAGAGAACTGACGGAATGCACAAAGCTGGACAGTGAATTTGAACCATCCAGCAAGAACTCCAGTGCTGGTTTGGCACAAAAGTCAGGGTATTCGTTCATTGTTTACAATATTTGCTGACAAGATTGCTGAGCAAAGAGAGGAGATAGGTTGGATAATTTGAATGCTATTGTTTGTGAACTTCCTATGTTTTCAAATTTGCTATGCTCCAATGCATCAATCATTTTTTCTTTCAGACATTGCAACAAGTGTCGTAAGAAATTTGTGGATGGCTTAAATTTACCGGTTGCCCTGCCTCCAACTCATCGCGTAAGACTTCATATTTGAATGAATTTATAATATAGCTAGTCGACATTTATTTATGCTGTTTATTTATTCTAAGTGTAATGTAATAAAAGAAGGATGCAAATGAGTCAGAGTCAAATGATTGAGGTGCAACAGAATTTGGGAGAAGATGGGAAGAACCTTGGTGAAAAAGGAGGTTTCTACTAGTTTACTAATGAATTTAAGTAGGTTTGATGAATTGGAGCAAACAAGGGAGGGAAGTATAAATCTAGGCAGACAGAAGATGTCTGTGGTACTGTTATGGTTTCAGTTCTTAAGGTCGGTATCTTGTTAGTTGCACTTAGTGCCAGCGCAAGATCGTTAAATCTGAATCTGATGTGGGAGGGCACCTCCACAAAAACTGTTACGGCACCACAGAACTTGTCATTATTATTATTATTATTATTATTATTATCGTTTTATTATAATTAATTATACAGAGTCTTCTCAGCAGCTTCAAACCGACAGTTTCAGTTCAGACCCAGTGCACTACTGAAGTGACCAGAGTTGATTGTAAATGTGATCTTACTGGATATATATACAGTAACTCTTTAAGGAAGCTACTTTGCAACACTCTTCTCTACCCAATTGCATGCAATTGAAGGAGATTGTGTTCTGTCCCTGAAGAAATGAAGGATCAAGACCTTAACATTATTATTAATATAATTTGAATGTGTTAAATGCTAAAATTACCAGTGTCTAATCTAAATGTGACCTAATGACTTCTATTGTGCCTTAATGCACAAGGTCTCAGTCGATGGTGTCTTCCAATTATACCATTTACGAAAATCGTAAATCATTGGAGAAGCCCTCTGGAAATCCAATAGTTGAAAGAAAACATAAGTTGGTCTCTTTGGGGAGCAAATTTAAACGGACGAGTCTCGAGTTAAACCTGACTGACATTAAACAGCTCACAGAAAGTACTGGGTAGTAGCAGTTTCAATCTTCAAACAATATATTGGCATGTCTGTGTCAATAATGTTATGCATCTAAAGTAATTTACTTAAGATAATTTAAGTTTCTTGATAAGGTAGTTTAAAGTAATTTACTTAAGATAATTTAAGTTTCTTGATAAGGTAGTTTAAAGTAATTTACTTAAGATAATTTAAGTTTTTTGATAAGGTAGTTTAAAGTAATTTACTTAAGATAATTTAAGTTTTTTGATAAGGTAGTTTAAAGTAATTTACTAAAGATAATTT
>JACEVL010003173.1:0-16526 GCA_020284085.1 Aporrectodea caliginosa
GAGCCAACTGGCAGGGTTCTACAAGTCCCCTCAAAGTCTTTTTTTTAGTCGTGGCTGGGCCGGGTGCGCTTCTGAGTAGTTTCTTGAAGAGGCGCTATATAAATGTTCTGAATGAATGAATGAATGAATGAATGAATAATTATAGAGCAAAGTGTGTAAGTTATGAGCTACGACATAAAATGTTTACTGTGAACCTCCTCCGTTTGCGACAATCCTTGCCACTGTATTCTGATTGGTTCGTCGAAGACATATGACGAAATTTGAAAACTCAGTCTGGCCGAAGGATTTCAGAAAGCAAAAAAGTTCGGCGTTCTTGTCTCTGTTTGAACGTTGGTGTTCGATGAAGTGACTTTGTTCTTCCGTTATGCAATTGAGAGACAACAGTGAAGCAATTAACTCGTCATTCGGTTGAATATTTTCTAAGAGATAATTTCGGTTGTTTCGAATGATTGCACATCTTTTCTTTGTGTTTCCATAGAAATCTAAAACACAAGCACTCTCAGTACTTTAATGTCACAGTTTTGCTACATTGCAATATGCCGTCACTGCCCGTCAGCAAGGAAACATTTCTTATTCAAAGTGAACGAGAAACGTGTGCGTCTGTGCTGACTTTGAATATTACAAAGGTTATTAGATTAAGGATACTTGAAGTCGAAACTCGGCAATCAAGCAAACGAACCTGACTGTCCAAGCCTGTTAAATCAGTTGCGAAACCACACTCGCTCTATTTTTTTACCAATATTGTATTGTATTGTATTTGGCTATTTATAAAGCGCTTCTCACAGCAAAAGCCTTTCAGAAGCGCTCCCAGTCCGAGCAACCCGAGGGAAAAGGCAGGATTTTAGTTTAGAAAAAGATGACGAGAGACTACCAGAATTTCCAGAAAGGATATATATTTCCAAGATGTCTTATTCGTCTAAACTTGTTTCCTCACAGTGGCACAAAAATTTACAATTATGTATCTGGGTTATGCTGTAAGAAGTGTTGTTTGTTGATCCTTACTGATGTCATTTCTAAATAATCTAAACTAGAAAGTGACAGCTTAATGAGCTTATTCACGATAAATTTATTGGGCTTCAATAGATGGTTGAAATTAGGCAAACAACGCCTGACTAATTAACAACCAATAAATCATTTGCCAAGCCACAATCGCCTACTTTTTGACAAAATATTTTAAAGATATATGACTTGTCAAAAAACAAAGACCTTAACCATTTTACGCAGAGTAGGTCAACAGATGCGAATTTAGAATTATGTAGGGGAGACCGGGGTTGGTTGCAACAATTTTCATATTTTCGTGTGCCATTTTTTTATTTTTGGAACAACCTAAAACCATTTTAGCTCATATATATCCTTTATATCTCAGCACCAAAACAAGCTATAGTAACGATCTCAGTTACCAAAGATTTAACCACAATAGCTATCTGAACAGAGGGCTTCAAAGTGTTGCAACCAACCCCGGGCCGGGGTTGGTTGCAACGACCCTGGGGAAGGTTGCAACAGTATTGTAAGTAGTATAATTATTCAACTGAGACTGCATTGCCCAGGGCTTACCGAGGCTTGCCTACATATAAGAATGTAATAAATTGAAGAAAATCAAAAATAAATCTAATCAAAAGCATCATTCAAGATAATAAACTGGTTTGCTGCAATAATCGTTTTGTAAAATGTCCGATATAATAGGCTACTCGATAGGCCTATTGCTCCCATAGCAGGTTAGGCTACTTCTACCTATTTAGGCATATAATGTTCAAGATTTAGTTAAAAATTGTACAGCTTTTCAAGCCTTCAAATTGTAACTAGAAAAGGAAAATGGGAATGTTATTTGCGTACTGACTCGCTCAGTGCCATTATTAACGGACTAGGAAGTTTCTTCATTATTATCCTTTATTGGAACCGGATATGTTCTTGAAATTTCTGGAATTACAAATCGAACAGTTTCTTTATCATCAAATGAACGCCAAGTCGATTTTGTGGCAAAATATGTGACCTCCGTTTCTAAATCATCCGAAGATGAATTGTCGGTCATACGAGCCACAAAATGAGATGCATTTTTAAGTCCTTGCAGTTTGACCATCACGTAATCACCTTGTTTTAAACGATCATGACGTACAGAGTAATCATCATCTTCCACACCGTGTTTCATCAAGATAATCGACATGTCAGATGACCCAACTTGTAGGCCACCACAAAAACGTTTTCCATCATCGTCATCATTTCTATCACTGTCAGATTCCTCATTGTCTGTCTCATCTTAAATTCGTCTTTTACATGATGGTATGTTGTATTTTGCTTTTCTTTTGTTTGTACAATCTAATCGGCTGGACGACTGACTATATACAAATAGGCACCGTTGATCTAGTGACGCTCGACAACTGGCTATGCACCGGTTGATTGGTGACGCTCGACGACTGGCTAGGCACCGGTTTTATGACCGTGGACTGAGACTTAGTCACTCTCTTTGGTTCACTGGGACTTATCTAGGGTTCTTTTGCTTCTGGTACGGTTTTTTGTTTTTTAGACGCTGTAACTGATGTGGCGGCGAGTTCCTCCCTCTAATGCTGCTTTGTTCAAGTGTCTGTCATTGCCCTAATTGTGACGAGCAAGCCTATATTAAACACGGTTAATTGAAATAAATTCATGGGAGTTAGTTGCAACATGTTGCAACCAACCCCGATTAAAATGTTGCAACCAACCCCGAACCAATGCATAGACATTGTTAGCCTATAGAAAAATTTTATCGACAGCGTTGGTTTTAAATAAAATGACTAGGCTAAATGCATTTTCAAGCCCAATTCCTTGTCCAACTTATGGCACCAAACAACACTAAATTACTTCAAAACATTGAGCTACATTACGAAAAAGCACAAAATCGCCAAATTTACTTTTGATGTCCGAAAATTATTATTTTATTTCTTCGGTAGTTCTAGTCAACTGCCGGTGTCGTGTGACAGAGTCTCCCCCTTAAAAGTCACCCCCCCCCGGAGACTCTATTTCGAAATAAATTATCCCCCGGCGGATCTGTTTCAGAATAAATTCGCCACCCGGAGACTTTGTTTCAGAATATAGTCTCCGGGGGGAGAGAATATTTCATCCCCCGTCGAAATAAACTCTCCCTCGGGGGAGACTTTATTTCAACATAAGATAGCCTCACTAACATCATATTTATTGCATTGTTTTGCTAACTGATGTAATATATTCGTTTGTAATGACAGTTAACATCATATGGACTAGCGTAGAGAGCGCCTTATAGTAGAAATCTTGAAGAAGTGCTATGTTAATGTTCAGTTACATTACACTTATTATAGCTCACCAATCAACTTTATTTTAGCTTCCTTGGTTTAACAAAAGCTCGAGTGTTTGGAATAAGATTCATCTCTTCATCCAACAGGCGGCCAATCTTTAATGGTTTAAAAAATGTTATGCATTCACTTGGTATATGATGTCGTTAAGACTCATTATTAATTAGCCTTATTAATTACTGCGAATCTGCTGGTTAAGTTGTCTTTTTCCCTTCTGTTTGTCTCTTTTCGCTTAATGGTTTCATATTAGTTGTATATTTATTCTACTTGATATACCACAGCAAATTCAAGGTGTTAACCGTTCTGTTATTTTGTTAAGCTAATTATTATTAGCAAAGTTGTCCCTGTAAGCAGGATTTTCATCCTTTTTGGGCCTTCCTTGCCACCTCACTCACCTGCTTGATAAATGGAAGTTTTATAATCGGTAACTTCATCCATCAGCAAAGTTTGCATTGCTGACACAGAATGAAACAGATTTCTCTCATAGACAACGTTCCTCATCTTTAGAATATTCTGCTGCATGATCCTCTTCATTTGTGGTAACGTAATTAAGCAAAGCTTCACACTCAGACTTATCCATGAAAATAATTTTGAAATGTTTCCCTAGGTATATACTTATTAATCGTAATCGTAATCTCCAAATTTCTAAAGCGCCACTCGAAAGCCAAGCGCAGGGCACCAGCTTATTCACGAGCGCTGATGCAACTTAACAAATTAATGCAACTTATACCCAATATACAGCCTACTAACTAATATTGAATCCTTTAAGATCATCAAAGCCTATGCAGAAATAAACTTGAGCTACGAATAATTAATTACTTAAATTCGTTTATTTAACGACGCCGTCATATCGACGATGATTGGCGTAGCATAATTAATTTATGGTGGTCTAATTAATTTATGGTGGTCTGCCTTTTATAGTCAACCAATCAACTTTCTTCTAGCTTTTATTACCCCCGTGTGTAAAATTACATTCTAAGCCGAATAATTCCGTGGATCAACAAATGCCTAGTAGTCTTTATCTCAAGACTAGACTGTACTGGCTTCATGGACTACAATGCTTAATTTGTTTGCTTATTGGTATCGATACTAAATAGGTTTGGTTTAGCTGCGATTATTTAATGGGTAGTCCTATTGCCAATAATTCCGTGAATGTCTAATCTTTATCCATGAATGCCAGAAAAGCAAGGGCAAGCTCATATCCGAAAGCCAGTACTTCATTTACAATCACTAATTATGACTTTCCTGTTCAGGTAATAACCTGACACAGTGACACCAGCAAACAATATTAAGCAAACATTATGTTAACCAGATGAATCACAGAAAATCAAGCGCAAACTCTTCTCAGTTGACTGATAGCAGTTGAAGGGTAGGCCTTATCCGCATCAATAATCGCCTAGGAGTCAATGCTAGCTCGTCTTAGGAAGCCAGTACAGTTATAATTACTCGCAGGCTTTGTTTCAGACTACTTGTATAGCTAACAAGCTGGCCCGATACATCTGACGCTAATAATATTGAACGACTAATATCCAACCCAATTTCAGTGATAGGTCTAACCTTAGAAGAATCACCTTGAGGCTAATGAGCGCTAGTTGGCATAATGAATAGGTATCAATTAGTGACTGGTAATGCTCAGAATCTTTTCAGCAAACAGTGCCAACTAGCACCAGTTAAATTCTACTTGTATTGTGAGCCATTTTCTTAGTTACCGTACATGTATAGCCTATAAGTGTGCTATCTCTCCGCTGCGTTTTAATTACATAAGCGCGTCCGACATCCTATTTACATGATGCATTTACTGCTATAAAACATTTATTTCACAATTTTCTCATTTTATTCCATAGTTGTTTCATGTCCAATTCAACTAATAAACTTGAAAGTCATTTATTTCAGAAATGTACACATTAAATCCTATTTTAAATAATATAGAATAGCAAATGAAAACAGAGAAAACAGATTTTAGTAAGGGGAGACTTTGTATCGTAGATAGGGGAGATTCTATTTCAATGGGGGGAGACTTTGTTCCGATACAAAGTCTCCGGGAGACTCTGTTACGGCAAGGAGGAGACTCTGTTTCGGGGGAGACTTTATATCGTGACACCGGCCAAGAAATTAAGTCACGTTGACCTAAAATATATTCTTTACCAGGTAGATGATTTGATTTTACGTTGCTATTATTTAGCGCTTAACTAGGGATAGTGTTGCAACCAACCCCTGTTGCATTCAACCTCGGTCTCCCTACTTTAACTTTTCAAATATGCCTGATGTAAAAACTATCTTTGTTTATTGCAATGTCATTTCTGAATAATAATAAATGTGATCGATGGTCGCTGTAAAGTGAAACCTAAAGGAAAATTGCTATTAAGACCTATGCAATCGTCTTATATTAGAAATTTTGAACGCAATGCCCTCATTTCTTGTTCGATTGGAAGCATTCGTGTTCATTCAAGTCATAATGGCTGTACCGCTGTAGGTAGACTCTTAATATTTAGGAGAACCACCTACGTTTCAGCTGCAGCCAAATTCTTTTCTTAAACCTTCGTCTTGTTACTCGCTGAAACAAACAGAAGTCGACTGATGCCAAAGAATTGATGACGTCCTCGTCTCTCTGCTGGTTTGATGAATTCAGTATCCAATGTAGAAACGACTTTTCCAAGATGATATCCCATAACTCAAGCGGAAGATCATTCGTCTGGAAAAGCACATTAATAGGCCCTAATTGTTTCATGATACACAAAATATGAACAGATCAGCTATGAGCAATAGGCATGTTCATCTTTGTTTTCAGTATTCTGTAATAGCAAGAATTAGAAGTATGCCTATTATGCCTCTTTGCAATAAATGTCATTCATTCAAGTAAGTAGGTAGCCTTTATTTGCATCTGACAAGCGCATATGCATTACATTGTATACAACGATTACATACATTTAAAAAATAAAAATAGAACAGTAGCAGATTATAATTAAATTATGCACTTCTAAGTATAACTAAACATGCATCGATTAACAAAACAGCTTTTGAGCAATTTAGATTTTACAAAAGGCAGCATGCAGAGAGAATGTCCTCTCTTGCGAAGTAGGCCTAAGTACTTGTCCTCGCGAAGAGGTGGCAAAAGCCGATGAATGCAATGTCCAAAGAACTGTGATTTCAGTGCAGTTTTCTTTTTCAGCATTGAAGATGAAAGCTAGGGTGGTCCATGGCCACAATGTGGTAAAAAATGAAGTTCAATTTAGAATCCTCGACACCCTCTCAGTTTTGTACACTTGTTAACTATCATTCTGGCAAAATTCCAGCTTCCTACTCCAATTAAAAGACGGTGCTCACGGACCCTCCCCTTTACCAGACAGAACTAACAGTGCAATCGGTTAGAAAATATTCAAAACGTCTTGTGATCATAAGATTATCAATTTTCCAATAAAAAATTTTATGTCTTGTCAGCAACATTACTGCAAGAAAACATCTAAACAATCAACAACTGTCAAGTAGGTGAGGCCAAAAAACCATCCTCATCATTTGGAGGAGACTGACCGTTGAATTCTTCAATGAGCTTGAAACCGTGCTCGGCTGTGTCATTTGCGACACGCAATGCCCTGATCCACTTCTTTCCATGTTGAATGTTGATAATTTTGCATTCTCACTCCACTCGTCGGGTAGAAGGGTGAGAAATGAAACATCCATCTTCAGGGACTGGAGTGGCTTTGCTGTTCGTAGCAAAATCTCTTAAGTTTGCTCCCTTCTCACATTCCGTTCACTGGACTCATTGGACAATCTGCACAGTCTTCACCTTCTCCTCTACAGACCTTCTTTTTTGAAAACAATACCAGTGCTTTCATTTCATCGGAGAGGTACCATAAGTGCTGTTTAATGCCTTAGTTGCATGATCTCTGTATCAATGTTCTTATATTTCCTCAGGTCAGTAAACAGCGTCAAACCTTGCCCAGGGTCTCAGCTACAATTGGACTTGGTGCACAGGAGGGCACCAAGCTGTACGAACCGACGGAGTTAAGTCTCTTCCATTTCTGTGAGATTGAAGACTTCTTGTTGATCAAGAAATCATGTTTGAATAAAATAACTTGGCCAATGGCCATCCATTGCGTACGATGCACGGGTCATGGCACTCTCAAATGAAGCTTAGTAGGTGGCCATCCTAAGACAACCATTGTTTGTTCAATCAGCTCTTGATAATTCTCTCTGATCTGCCAGCCACACTATTGAGGAGGTGATGGTGGATTCGTGGAAAGTTTCAGTTCCAGGATTTGGCTCCAGTATCTGCAATTTGTCATATGCCGCATCTTCACAAGCAGACTTAACACTCAAATATTGATATGTGTGCTTAACAGCACAAAAGTGAAGACCTTGGCTAAGATGAGTTCCATCATAGAGTAACAGCAAGACAATCACAGGAGCTCTCGACCAATCATATTTTCGAGAAAAACACATTCTCCATTCAAGCAACCAATGTTCACAGAAGTAGTGTCAAAGCTCATTGCTTGAACCTTTTCAGTCAACTTTTATGCTTTCAGCAGATTATAAATAGCCTTCGCTTCATTAAGTCCTTTTCCAGCGGCCAACTTTAGAATTCCTAGCAGGTTATCTTTGTCACCTCCAAAAACCAGCACTGGTAGGCTGTCTATGTCTTTGATTCCAAAAATCTCAAAAAGCATTTTACCATCCATGTTAACCACCAATGTACAATCTGGTATAAATTCAGCTATTACTGACTTAGCATGTTCCTTTTTAGCTTTCTCTGTTTGTATGTATGTATGTACATTAGGGTGTTTTTAAGGTACATGTGAAATTTCAACTCAAAATGTTTTTATCGGTCAGTTTAATTTATCATGCCAATTGATGTATAAACTCCAAATCCGAAATTATTGCCTGATAGGTGAGCATTGAGGACTTGCTCAAGGCGACCGAAATTGTAGTAACCCGGTTGCATTATGATAATTATAATAGGCATTCTATACACGATTTCAATACATGCCAGCCTTATACCCCTTCTTAGTGGCCGGTTCCCAACTAATAAATATTCATGATGATTACGTAACTGACAGTGTTACCACTCCTATGTTTTTCCTCCAAGATCTATGTTTTTTTTGCCTCGTCTATGTTTCTATGTTTTTTTTTCAAAAATCTATGTTTTTTTCCATGGAAGATTTTTGTTTTAAAAAGGTACTTTTTTCAGCAATTCCTATGGAAAAGGTACTTTTTTCAGGAATTCTTATTGTGACGTGACGATTTTTTTGGGATGTGATGACCTTTCTTTTTTTTTGCTTTTTCAAATTTTTTCGGGTAGATTTCCCTCCAAAATTTTCTGAACTGGAGGTTTTTGGACCAGCACGCTCAACAAAGGCTCTGATAATTCCTGATTTTACCTAATTCTACACGCAATTTCTGAAAAACCGTGTCTATGTTTTTCTATGTTTTTTTAAGCGGTTGTCTATGTTTTTCCAAAAATGTTGAGTGGTAACACTGGTAACTGATCTCTTGTTGTTTATGTCACTGATCTCGTATTGCAAATGGCGGGTTATCAATCCTTTTTTTATTGTCTCCACATAATAATTTACAAGTAGTGATCCAGAATAAACATAATCAAAGATCATAAGTTTGGAAATTAAAATAGACAGATCACATGATTACCTTATTAACGTTTGAGGGAAACAATCGGGTTCCCAGAAGGGACTGAAGTCCCGCTAAGTTATGGATACCCGTGTACCATGTTAGCAGAAGGATGACAGTTGAGTATAGTCTACACAAATAGCATTGTCAGAAAAAATGAGAATAATTGGCTTAACTAATAACACTTAACTTAACTTATGGTATATATATCTTCGTTTATTAGAACCAATTAGGCTGGCAAACCGCAGCTCAGTACATACAGGTTAAATGCATTAATATAGGAAAAGAAAAGAGGTTGAAAAGTGGTTTTTGTGGTGGTTTTCATTAATGCATCAGATCGCAGGTGAGATGGCAAAATTGACTAGAAACAAGGCTGAGATTTGGTTAATAGGCAGTACTGAAGATCATTTCGGTTATGCGAAGCTACATACACGAGGAGAGTTTCTCAAGGTGCTGTTCAATTTCCATACACTAAGAAATCATAGTCTGGATGACAGCGTGATAGAAACGGTAGCTATGGTACTCCCAATTTGGGAAAGAGCACGGATTCCAACGAGTGCTAAGAATCATGTTTGGGATCAGCTACGACATCTTCATTAGGAATGGCAAAACCTCAAAAAAATATTTGGAGGAAGTCAGAAACTGAAGAGGGAAAACGGGATTCTTTCAAGGATTCCCTGCAGGACCTCTTTGACATTGCGCATAAAGATGCCATGACAATAATTATTAAAATAGAAGAGGTTCGACAGTTTTTGAAAGCACAACGTGAGAAAGGACGACGTGGTTCCATGGCAGGCATTGATGTCAAACTTGCAAAGCAAGAAGAGAGAGCACTGGCAAGATCAGCAGCACTTTCAGAGCGTGAGGAACGTTATCGTGCTAGTACAGCTGTAGCTACGGAGGTTTCTCTGTTGGAAAAGTCATCTAAGGAAGAGGCGTCATCAGATAGTTCAGAAAAAAGCCAGAACCTTCGACGTCTGCTTGGCCACCAAAGCGACGAATGGGAACAATCTCTGTAGTTACTCGTGATGTTGCAACAGCTGTAGATCGCACCAAAACCAGCCGCAGGAAGGCCGCTCACATTTTGTCTGCTCTCAGTGCATCCAATCTATATGCAGCACCAGCTGGTGAGCTGATTATCAGTCCTTCAGCGAGCCATCGAGCTAGGAAATATAACCGTGTAGCCATAGCAGCAGAGAATAGCGAATTCTTCGATCCGAAGATTCCTCTTACTCTTCACTGGGAAGTCAAGATAATAGTCTGGTTGTGAAGATAGGAGACCTTCCCAAAATAGAGGCAAAAGACTTTGGGGTTTTTTCTGTTCAGAAATAGCTGGTGAACCAAATAAAAAAATTCTGATTATATATGCAATGGTATAAATTATTATGCTATGCCCAACGTTTGATGCAACCAACTAACATCATTATAAACTAAAAATTTCCAGTGGAGGAATCATAAGAAATTCAACTTAACAAATTAGAAGGAAGTGGAGATTAGGCACAGTTGTTAAGTAAGCCCCACTGACTAAAATATCAAAAGTCCCCATTAATGCCAGATGTTACAGGGACAGGACGAGGGTGTGTTGATTGCCTTCCAATAATGGTGTATGTGTTCCCAACTAGGGCACAGTTGGCGCTTTTAGTTATGCCGCGTAATAGTTTGGCGCCAATAAGCTTCTGCTGCGCAATAGATTGGCGCCTTAATTACTGCTCTTGGTCAGCACCGCTTAAGGGCGGCAATTATTGATCGCTGACGGCGATCTAGTTCGCGCCAGTGACCGGCGTCGGTTGAGCGCGGGACTCTTGGGCGGGAGCCGACTCCTATAATAAAGAAGCTCCGCTGCATGCAGCGCCCCAGTCGATTGCCAGCCGTCGTCAGCGTTGGTCGCCTGCTGAGAGTATTCTACACGCGTTTCCCGCCTTTTGCTTTCGGCGCGAAAACCTAGTTTGACGCATGGTGTACTGTAGTGGGGCAGGACAGAGTGTAAGTGTGAAAAGACTACGATCACCAGATCGAAGGTTCTGGGTTGGAAGCTTGCTGCACTGAGGTGATCTAGCAGTCGAGCGAGGATTCTCTCTGGATTGGTGCGTCGTTCTACTTGTATTTGGTTTGAGGTTGGAAACTTCTTTTGACTACTTTTGTTTTTATGTAACTAAGCGCTAAATAAGCCTTGTTGATTTCACTGTAGTAATGTGGCGAACTTGGCCGTAGGGCGGATTCCGGTATCTCTCTTCGGTCACCAGGATAGCGTCTTCGGAATCTTCCCTCTTCTGTGCTCGTCTGCTGAGCTCGGCCTTTCCCGTCGGGCAAAGGACTTAATGGTGCCACCGACGATGCCTAACACTAGATTAACTTGGAAGACGACAGCGACTCGGATCAACACAGCAGATTGTATTATTGTTAACGTCAAATCGAAGATCAACAGCTTAAGACACTACAACTCTGAACACTAACTGGCCTCTGAACACTAACTCGCCTCTGAACACTAACTCACCACCTACACGCAACAGGCGTCTCTATTTATAGTATCCGCGAAGACAAATGTCCGCAGCCTTTTTGCGCAACCAATCGCGCGCGAAGACAAATGTCCGCAGCCTTTTTGCGCAACCAATCGCGCGCGAAGACAAATGTCCGCAGCCTTTTTGCTTGCCGGCCTTTTTGTCGCCAGCCTTTTTGTCGCCGGCCTTTTTGTTGCCGGCCTTTTTGCTTGCTGGCAAATATCCACATTACGTCACAGTAATTTCATGGGTTATCTAATATTGATGATAGTTTAATCGTTGGACATTTATGATGAACCATGCCTAGAAGTTCTGGTGCTGTAATAAGTGATTTATAGTTCTTATGTTATTAAATAATTAAATGTACAAATGGAAGACGAAGTGTTTTTAAATGATAAAACCATAGAGAAGCCTAGTGTTCTAGATGCTATTCTCCAAAGTCAACACGAGCAGGCTGCCATTTTAAAGACTTTGGTAAGTAAGATGCAAAGCATGGAAACAAGATCACTGTTTCTTGAAAGTGCAGTTGTGGGAAAGAAGGACCCAGATACTCTGCGAGGTATTGGTCTGCCCACAGCAGAAGCCGCGGATACAGCGCCTGGCCTTGGTACCCTGGTAGATAGTGATGTTGAAAGTACAACAGCTTTTGTAGCGCCATCGCAAAAGACTTTGCGCAAAAGCGCTAGACTCCGTGATAAAAACCTTAGAGTTTCATTACCTCTTACCAGTGAAACCGGCAGCATATTTATTGATACGCCAAGGGTTCGAACCCGGGATCAGAAGTCTGTTGAGAAAGAGATTTTCCCACAACTGCCCGACCCAAGCCCGGATAGGAAGGCGGTCGCCACATATGTTCATTCATTCGGGAATTTATATAGCGCCCCTTCAAGGAAACTACTCAGAGGCGCTCCCGACTCCAACGCGCCCAAAAAGAACAGTTTTAGTTTAGTAAGGAAAGTTTCAGGCAGACTCCCAGGGTGTAGACGCAGCTCTAGAGGAAGACCATTCCAAATCATTGGGCCTGCCACAGAAAAAGCTCGGTTCTGCATTGTTGCAGTACGAGCAAAAGGAACCATCCGGAACCATCCTTGTATCTGGCAAGGATGTGACGAAGCTATTAACCATCCCCAAACTCCGATCTGGGACAGCTGCCATCATTTCAGATGCATGCTTGTCCGAGATCAGAAGTTGGGTATTGAAAGACAGAATCGTGGCTATGTGTTTTGAGACAACGGCAAGTAACACGGGCTTTAATGGTGGCGTATGCATCAAGCTGGAAACCTTTGCATTGCAGCAACTGAGTACTGAATATCACAGAGACGACTACAAAGAGCTACTAGAGCTAACAGTCCACCAAAAGGAATGAAGTTCAGGTACTCAGAGGCATTTCACCGCGCGCGTTGGTTGGCACGTGCGATCTATGCGGTCAGGATGTAGCTTTTCATAGATCAATTTCCCATTCAACAACGCCACAGCACAGAGAGGTCATCTCGACAATCCTACTCTCAAAAGGTGTGGAATCATTTACTTCGAGTGTCACTTTTTGTGACAACAACTTACGTGAAGTAGGCCTACTGGAGTACTGGTTAACCTGTACCTCACCCAATGAAATCCCAAAAACGATCTGGAATTCTTGAAGGCAATCCATACTTACCACGACAAGGAAGTCTCACAGGTCGCCCTAACAGCATTTTCCCGACACTTTTGGTATCAGTCGAAGACCCTGGTTGGCCTCAGCCTTTTTGAAGATTCAGTCACCGTCGACGAAAAGCAGCGCAATGGTCTACAGCATGCGCAACAATCAGGGATCTGATGAACCTCCAAGGAGTTTTCCTCCGATACATAATTATTAATTATGTATCGGAGTAAGACTCACCTACAAAAGCACTACCCGACTTCTTCACCACTTCAACCATGAAAATATTCCAGATCCTCGGATTGGATGACTCTTTTCTTGATCGAGACACGCAACAATGGGAGTCTGAACAATCATACAGTGAGGCAAAAGACATCATATCCGCCCTGAGAGTGACGAACGATTTGGCTGAGAAAAGAGTGGCTCTCATGCAGTCCTTCAATGAAGCCCTGGTCAGAAACGAGGAAGTGAAACAGTTTTGTTCTGCAAATGGTCTAGTAGGCTACCATCGAAACAAATTCCCAAAAGCACTAAAGGGAAGAAGTAAATGACAAATAACTGACAGTATTTCCTTTGATTTTGCCTTTATATCTTATGTTTAAGTGCTGAAATTTGTTTTTATCTTTGAAAATTGCAATGTATCACGTTGGCCTCTAAGTGATCATTCTTCCGGGGCTTTGAGCAAGTTCTAAATCTTTTCCGATTTTCATCTATTTGGCAAATGACAATGTTTTTCAAGGTGGAACACAAAAACAAACTGGCCGCTAGTAATTTTGAAACTTCAATTTTAGAAACACCCTAATGTACATGTATGTATGTATGTATGTATGTATGTATGTATGTATGTATGTATGTATGTATGTATGTATGTATGTATGTATGTATGTATGTATGTATGTATGTATGTATGTATGTATGTATGTATGTATGTATGTATGTATGTAAGTTGTAAGTATGCATGTATGTATAATTTATGTATGTATGTACAGTATGTATCAATGTATGAATTGCTGCAGAATGAAAAAGAAAATGCAATCAAAGATATGAATTCTGGAATTGTGTGTTGCATAAACAGTATTTTTTGTACAAATATCAATGAGAATAAATTGCATCACCTTATAATTAATTCATTCATTACGAAGTTTTATATAGCGCCCCTTCAGGTTACTACTCAGGAGCGCTCCCGACCCCAGTACGGCTGACAAGGACAGTTTTGAGGCAAGTATAGAAAGATTCAGAGTGGATTCTGGGATGCAAGCGCAGCGTCAAAGGGAAGCCCGTTCCAGAGGGAGGGGCCAACCACTGAGAAGGCCCGATTCTGCTTAGTAGCTGTGCGGGCAAAAGGGACCATAAGTACGCCCCGCTCAGTAGAGCGGAGAAAGCGACGACCCGGTGCACCCAAAATAGGGCAGCAGAGGTCGCGTGGATAGGCGGGGGCGAGGCCCAGCAAGGACCGTCAGACCAAAGCGATGATCCGATACGAGATCCGCTGCAGTAGGGGGAGCCAATGAAGCACATCCAGCATATAACCTGAGACGTGGCCAAATTTGGGAATACGTCCGCAAAGGCGTGCAGCAGAGCGCAGGACCCGGTTCAGGCACCCCAACCGACCAGCTGAGAGGCCAGCATAGAGTGAGCAACAGTAATCAAGTCGGACTGTGATAAAAGAGTGGATGAGTGTAGCGGTGGAGTCTGAAGTAAGTGAGCGAACAACAGTGCGGAACTGGCGTAACTGTTAGTATGAATCACGGCAGAGGTGGTTTATATGAGGGGCAAAGGTTAACTCTTGGTCCAGTGTAACTCCAAGAATGAACAGGAGGTAGATAGCAAATCTGTAATAAGAACTGTGCATTCACTGCATTGAGTTCTAAATATAAAGAGTTGGTAAGAGAACATTACTGCATAATTACATAAGAAAGTTGCCAAGGTAATAACAATTTGCAACACATTTTGCTTTTACATAGCGACTACAATGTTATAAGTTTATGTCATTGAGCACCGTCTTCCAGTTGGAGTTGGAAGCTGAAATTTTGCCGGAATAATACAAATAACAAGTGTAAAAAATGTAGGGGTGCCCTGGCCTCACGCTTGACTTTTATTTTTTGGACCACCCTAATGAAAGCGTTTTGCAATTTTCAGTAGTTTACTGGAAATAAGGAAACAATAATTTATACCTATTGCTAGTTCTCACTTAGTCCTTACCATAATTCAAATTATTAAAGGAATGATGATAAAATAATAGTAATAATGACGGAAGTTTAGAAAAACTCACGCATTCAATGGCAGAGTCATTCATTCATTCATAGGACTTATGTGGCGCTCTCAAAGCTGCCTAATCAGAGGCCCTCCAAAGACTGTTTGAAAACACTCTGAGATCGTTTAGTGTAGGGAAGAGTGGAAGAGGCGAGGAGATCTAGGTCTAGTGGCAATGGTGTGGCGCATGTCAAGTTTACTGTAGCTTTAAGTTGGAAATGTTACTGTGATGGAATTAGGTGCTGTAGCATTAAAGTATTATTCGTTTTATTTAGTAATGCACTAGCAGATATTATCTCATCAGCTCGGCTTCGAAAACCAATCAGGTTTGGTCTTGGCTCTTTGAGCCAAGTTGAAAACGGAAAAATATTTAGAGCGCTGATTTAGTGAAAACTTCTAACGCTAGAGTTTTGGCTATGAATTAGGCTTAGTCAGTTCAAATAGTTTTACAATCCTACCGTTGTCTTCGAATGTTGTTCGTCGTTTTCTGCTTAAAATAAAAAAAATCGAATTTCATTTTTCATAAGTATTCATCTTTTTATTTGATGTAGCCTACATTCGCGTCTGCTGCCAATTTTTATACTTATTGTTTGTAGGTGTGTATGTATGTATGCTTGTATGTTTGTATGTTTGAGATGGCAAGTTAGAGCCTTCGAAAAATAAATTAAACTCTGAAAGAAATTAGAAATATTGAGAAGTAAGTTAAACTATACAAATAAAAGATGCTATTCTCAGGCTGTAAGCGGTAAGGTTAGGCGAGATGGTCAAGGCAGCGAATAAATAATGTGTTTTGAGTTCATGTTTTTAAAAATGTAAAATGACAAATTGGCGTGAGTGTCCCAATTGTCCTTCGTGATATTCTTGCGCTTCCTCAATAAGCAAGAACATTTGTAGTTTTGTACTCTATGTTTAGGAATCTGTACATTGACAAATCGCACCTTTCGCTCTATTAGTTAAACCTACTATAAAATACTTCGATTTTTGACCACATTGAAGGCATTTGAAGCGCGTTTCAAAATTGGAGGGCATAGAGATCGAGTTGCAGTGTTAAGCCACCGATGCCTCTCCGTCTACAAGCATCTAGCAGACTCAGAGAATACTGATGCCATCGCCTCTTGGTGTGCACACTGCACAGCTTGCTAATATGCTAGTGAAAACTAGCAAAATCGGTAAAAGTGCATTTTAGCGTATTTTATTGATAGTGGAGGTAAGCTTGTA
>JACEVL010003174.1:0-2500 GCA_020284085.1 Aporrectodea caliginosa
AAATTTATAAATAAATAAAGAGGAAAACCGCCTGACTGAACTCTGGCCCTTATTGTATACTGGCATACGAAGAAGTTCTCGATGATTTTGGGGGTAACTCTCGCATGCAGGATCAGCGCTCAGCCGGATGACATGTTGTCCACCACAAAGCTCTGTCTCTGTCTCCGTCTCTATCTCTGTCTCTGTCTGTCTCTGTGTCTGTCTGTCTCTGTCGCTCTGTCTCTGGTCTCTGTCTGTCTGTCTGTGTCTGTGTCTGTGTCTGTGTCTGTGTCTGTGTCTGTGTCTCTCTGTGTCTCTCTGTCTCTCTCTGTCTCTCTCTGTCTCTCTGTCTTCTTTCTCTCTCTCTCTCTCTCTCTCTCTCTATATATATATATATATATATATATATATATCTCTATATATATATATATATATATATATAAAAGAGAGAGAGAGAGAGAGAGACAGAGACAGAGACAGAGACAGAGACAGAGACAGAGACAGAGACACAGACAGACAGACAGACAGACAGAGACCAGAGACAGAGCGACAGAGACAGACAGAGACAGAGACAGAGATAGAGACGGAGACAGAGACAGAGCTTTGTGGTGGACAACATGTCATCCGGCTGAGCGCTGATCCTGCATGCGAGAGTTACCCCCTAAATCATCGAGAACTTCTTCGTATATATATATATATATATGCCTATAAGAATCCTTATCTATCTCTATATTCTCAGTCTCTCCTTAAATATCTCTTTCTCTGCTGCGCTTGCTCTCAGTTTCCCCATGCAAACGGCTAACGACTTATGTTCATTTGCAGGACTTTAATTCCATCGCATTAAGACCCCCGACCAAATCCTTTCTTTCGTCCAAAGGGAATTTAAAAGCGGCATGCAATTCAATTGCCTATATATCTATAGGTGGTTATATGCCCGATGGCGCATTGGATAACACACAGGCATAGAGAGCGAGAGGTACCGAGTCCGAGACACGTAGGGCGGACATGCTTTGTAGGTTGCTATTAGCGCCGTGTATTGCAGGTTGTCTGTTCTGTTAGTAGGTAAGATTTACGTCTTCTGTCATTTGTGTTCTTGTGAATTGTTTCAATTGCATAACATGTAAATGTACAGAGCAGTGCGCTTGTCAGGCGCTTCAATAAAGAAAAGATTATTATTATTATATACATAGCCTATACATTTATCAAGGCAATTGCAGCTAATAGGCATACATATATGAACACTACATGGATATATGTATATGTATATGTATGTGTATAATACACTGTACATGAATTAATAATATGTATATATAAAAATGCTCATGATCTCAATATACTTTAGGAGGTGCTTAGATACGGTATAATGCTAAGCAAACACGAATGCTTGGCAATCGTTATAAAGGCATATATAGACTGTAACTCTGTCATATACTCATAGACATAATACCGAGGTGTATGTTACGACTAATACTTTAAGAAGAGAAACTTAATTCAACGATGACTTTGAGAAACATTAACAGTTATTAACTGCAGAAGATTTCATCCAAACTCATCCGCAACCGTCTCTTGCGTCAACGATGTCTACGGCCGACGATATATTACTAGAGGCTCCACCGTCGCTTCTCGGCCATCTACCGGCTGCCGACCTATAGCCGAGGATTAACCGGTGAGCGAGTGCGCATGCGCGTGAGCTGCATCCATACAAGCGCCAATCCCACTCGATTGCGCAACGCAGACCCGAGCACGTAAATGGGTATTTCGCATCGGGTAGCGTAAGAATCGCTGATTACCGTCGGAGGGTCCGCGCTGACACGGATCGTCTCCCAATCATGACATTGGGTTGATACTAAAACAGTGTAATGTAATTGTTACCCTGATCCGTGCAATTGTCCTTTGCATAATCGGATCCATGCGTAAGGACTCCTTCCCGTCACGCGCGTAACAGACGACAACGATTTCGAAGCGAAAATATATTGTATGTCAGAAGAGGAGAGGAAGCAGACAGACAGACAGACCGACAGACAGACAGACAGACAGACAGACAGACAGACAGACAGACAGACAGACAGAGACAGACAGACAGACACACACACAGACAGAAAAGACAAAAAGGCAGGCAGAGAGAGAAACAGACACGGACAGATACACATACACACAAAATGACAGACAGACAGACAGACATACATGCAAACGGACAGATAGACAAACAGACAGACATACATACAAAAGGACGTCCGTTTGTATACATATATATGTCTGTCTACCCGCCTATCTGTTTCTCTGTATATCTGTCTGGCTAATGATGAGCCAGATGTTTGAAACGAGTTCATCATTAATATCGTGACAAGTTCCGTCGATCAACTGTATCGAATATCGTCGGATACATCAGCCGTAGTCACGAATCACTCACGATCCATCCACGTCACCATCACCACCAACATCATCGTCGTCGTTGTCATCACCACATTGTCGTTGTCATCGTATTCGTCTTCGTCTTTGTCGTCTGCGAATGGAACGAGAT
>JACEVL010003174.1:7500-16363 GCA_020284085.1 Aporrectodea caliginosa
TAAAATAACATGTAATGCTATTTGCAAACAGAAATTCAGCACAGATGTGTAATATATATACACTGTGTCCGGAAAAATTCCGACCCCCACAGATGTGGTTAAAAAAACTATAGTAGATAATAATCGATTTAAAAAAATACAAAAGCATTTTCATCTTGACATACTTACAAACGAAATTCTTTGTAATGTATTAACGGCCCCGTTTAAACTTACGTCATAGTGACGTATTTGAGTTTTATATTTTGTAAACAAAGTTGCAAGAAAATGGCGTTTAGCGAGGAAGACAAAATTGTTATAAAATTTTTACGCCAAAACAAGAAATATGGAGCCAAGAAGTTTCTGAAAAAATTTCCGAACAAGGGTTGGACATTAGGTGGACTAAAGTACCTTATACGAAAAATTGATCTAACCGAATCGTGTAAGCGTCGCAAGGGTAGCGGTAGACCGAGAGTTGCACGGACAACTGAAAATATCGAAAAAGTTGAGGATCTCGTTTTAAGTCAATAAGATCGACCTCAATCACATCTAACGCTAAGAGAAATCGCTCGAGAGACTGGAATTTCAAAAACTTCAGTGCACGAAATTGTCAAAAATGACCTTCATCTAAAGTGTTTAAAGAAAAGACGAGCGACTGAATTAACAGAAGCCAACAAGGAAGCACGGCTCGAGCGTTCAAGGATTTTGTTAGATCGCTATCCTGATGAAATGGTAAACTTTATTTGGTTTACAGACGAAAAGTTGTTTACCATCGCCACACCAAAGAACAGTCAAAATGATCGTCTGTACGTTGCCACCGGAACTCGGAAGAAAAACATCCCAGCTAATCGTTTGCTTAGTACTCGCCCAACATTCAGCCAGTCAGTAATGGTTTCAGTTGGTGTATCTGCTCTTGGTAAAACAGACATACATTTCATAGAACCTGGCGTTAAAATAAATGGAGCTTACTATCGAGATTCTTTGTTGTTGGAAAAATTATTACCTGATATCAGGCAATATTCAGAGTTTTCTTTTTCTTTTCTTGGCTTACTACACATTTCAACAAGATGGTGCTCCAGCTCACCGAGCACGTGAAACTGTCGAACTGCTGATAAAGGAGACTCCAGATTTTATACCTCCAAATCTTTGGCCTCCAAACAGTCCGGACTTAAATCCTGTTGATTATAAAATTTGGGGAATAATGCAGGAGAAGGTATACAAGACAAAGGTCAGAAACATTGAAGAACTCCGTGAGCGAATTGTTAATGCTTGGGATGAATTTGATCAACTGGTCGTCGATGCTGCCGTTAGTCAGTGGCGTGTGCGTCTCGTAGCTTGTGTTGAAGCCAATGGCGGACATTTTGAACATAAATTATAGTTCACTAATATTTCAGGATTAAATTGTTTTTGGAATTTTAAAAATTGATGACAATTTACTAGTTCTCTCATTCGTATCTCAGGGGTCGGAATTTTTCCGGACACAGTGTACATGTATTATATACACATTTTATTTTAACATACATCTATTTACAAGAATGCATGTTAACAATTATTTACATGACAGAATACTTAATTAAACATTTCATTAAACATTTTCCTATGAAACAATGTAATATCATTAGAAAATGCAATGAAATAATGAAATGACCATTAATCACACATATTTTGTGTTTATTGGTATTTTAATCATAAGGAATGTGTTCAACTACATTTTTGTAATAGATTTGATCTGATACTAATATTTATGACAATAATTATAGTATTTTTCCTTTATTAATGATTTTAACAAGATTATATATACTGCACTCTGCAAACATCCCACATCATGCAGAGATTTTAAATTAAATTCTGATTTATAACTATTACATTTATCTTTTAGAATATTTGAAATATTTTCCTTTTTACACTCCAATAGAATATGTTCTATACTTTCCGTAACCTCACATGTATCACATAACCCATTAGGGTGCTTTTTCATTTGAAATAGTTTTTATTAGTAATGGCAACACCAAGTCTCAATCTACTAATTTGTACTTCTTTATGCCTATATGGATCAGAAAATTTTATATTAGTAGAAACAAGTGGGCATATGGTTTTATAGAAGTTCCCTTGCTTTTCAACGTTATACTCTATTTGCCATTTATTTATTATATAGTCTTTAATAAAAGTATTCATCTCTTGTGATTCTAAGTATTTTGTGGAATTAATATTATCTAAATTGAGATATTATAGAACTGGCAGAAAGCATTTTAAAGGTGTCCAAATGCAGCCGTATATTTCCTTTGTCTAAATGCAGCATATGGCGCCAGGGTCGTTAGCGTCGAACCTTCTATCTTCGAATTTGGACCGCCGTTTCCCCCCACCAATAGTTTAACGACATGATCTTATGGCATCAAAGGCCGCTGACACCGATGGAAAAACATTTCGGGGTACGGGTCGAAAATTTGGCCTGCTTCCGAACGTCACCAAATTTTATCTGTTGATAGTTGACACTGAAAGCAGTCACAAGCGCCTATTCCCAATTCCGAAAGCGATACAACAGTTTTATGCGCATTAAAACAAAGACCATTCGAAAGCAATGGAAAACGGTCTCTGTCGATGATTAGACTGAGTTTATGGACATCTTGTGACAGCTTATAAGGTCTTTGACCTCTTCTATTTGTTGTTGACTCTGTAGTGGATGTCTTTTTTTTATTTCTTTAAGTTTCAGGAAAAGGAATCTGGCTGATGATGCTGATGGTGACAAAGATGATGATGTCGTTGCTGATCATGACGACGACGATAATGATGATGATGTATTAGGGCAGAATGGAATATTCTGTCTGTCGTCTGCTTTTTGTTTCCCGCTGAAAGACAACCGATTCCAAATTGGATTCGTTATTGACGGTCTCGCCACCTACCGACAAACGAACGATGATTCTGAGGGTTATCGACAGAGGTCAGCACAGCTGTCGGTTGCTGAGGCAGAAGAAGAGATGCGATCATACGGACATTGATGTAGCGCCTGTTTATTTGTGGTCCAAAGAAACGTGAAGGTTGAGACGTAAAGCACGTAGTAGTAAACTCCAAATTTATAAAGCGCTAGTCTAAGGCTAAGCACCGAGCACCAGCTTATTGACGAGCGCTACGCTGCGTCAAGTCAGAGGGGTTGTCCGGAGATGCCAAGTGAACGGTATTCTTTTATATCCACTGAGGTGACGGTATAATTACAGGTAGGCCTATGCACGCACACAATAAGGTATAGGTCATGGTAATGTCCGCGTAGGTAAGGTGCATTTAAGTTAGGTGTACGTCATGGTAAAGTCCGCGAAGCTAACGCAAGATAAGATCTACTACGTAGTGTGCTATGGTAAGATAAGACACGAGCAAAGGTGAAAAAAGATAACTGTGCATTCTGTTTGCATGTGTATTTATGTATGTATCTGAACACTTATATAGGGCGTTTTGAGAACCTCACAAATGCGTTACAACAAGGCTATCTATAGCCGATCTAAATGGTCAGACGTCTTACGAAGAGCTGAAAATGGTTTCTGAGCTATACGTAACGGTAAAGTTCTAGTTTCAAGTGGGTGACTGTTCGACGAAGATGGTCCAATGCATGAGAAGGTTCGTTGTGAGCGGATCGCTGGATTGAAGCGCGGAACCAACAAGTTCCCACATACTGTAGAGCGCAGTGTTCGTGGACCTGGCTGGCTCAATACAGAAACAGAGAGCACCCTGATGTAATGCGGGGCCGAACGGACCATCAATGATTCTCGGCCGAGGATCTTGAATGTAATTCGATATTCAACCGTAAGCGAGTGAGGTGTCACGGGCGATCAGACTTCCAATACCAGCGATCTTTATCCCTGAAGAAAGGATCCTTTTCTCGCAGCTTGCATCACATTGAATTTGGTCAGTCGGTCGCTCGGTCGGTGAGTAAGTATGTCAGCGAATGATTGAGTCAATCGGTCAGCACGTCCACCGTTGTTTTATTTCCGTTTCTCTGCCTGCCTGCCTGTCGGCCTGCTTTCCTACTTGTCTGTCTGCCTGTCTGTTTGCCTACCTGGCTGCCTCTCTGCCTGCTTGCCTGGCTGTCTGTCTGCCTGGCTGTCTGTCTTCCTGGCTGTCTGTCTGCCTGGCTGTCTGTCTGCCTGGCTGCCTGTCTGCCTGGCTGCCTCTCTGTCTGCCTGACTGTCTGTCTGCCGGGCTGTCTGTCTGTCTGCCTGGCGGCCTGTCTGCCTGCCTGCCTGTCTGTCGTTCTCGAAATGCCGACAGAAATGTTTCCTGGGCGTCCGATGATAGTAATGCAATCAATGACTAGTGATATACTAGTGCATGATATAGCTTGAAGAACAGCTGATCGGCGCTGATCGATTTGACATTTCCAATTGACACCAGATCGATAATTGTCCAGCTGCTGGTGCTGCACTCGGCTCCTCTTCTTATCGATCTTCGGCGATCTAATCGGTTTAATAGGGCGCGCACTATCTCTGTCTGTGTGTCTGCGTGCCAATGTGTTTGTATCTGTGTCTGTCTGCGTATCTATGTTCCATTTTGTGTATATATCTCTGTATGCATCTGTGTGTTTATGCGATTGTCTGAATGCCTTCGGGATGTCGATCTCTTTGCGTGTGTACAGTCTTTCTATTTACTTGTTTCTGTGTCTGTCTGTCTGTGTGTCTGTCTGTCTGCTTGGATGTTCGTCTATATATCTGTCTTTGAAATAGCGAGTAACAGAAAACGAAGGTGAAACATTTGCATGATATTTAAGAATAGGATAAAGAGGAAGATGAGGAGGAATATGATGGAGAGGATTGGGAGGATGATCAGAGAGGAGGAGGAGGAGGAGGGAACATTCTGTGACCGTCGGAGGAGATAAGTTGTACCACTGGTGCCATCTAAGTATGGGTTCCCGAGAAGGATGTAAATTACGTGGTTTAGTGTTCTCTCTTCCGGATCGCAGAACACCATGGCAGACACAGAAAGGGAGAGACACGGTATGAGGAAGACAGAGACGGAGAGAGAGAGAGAGACACACACACACACAGACAGAGAAAGTGAGTTAGAAAGAAAGACAGAGATATACAGAGTAAGAGAACGGTGGGAACAAAAGGGTGGAATATGCCACTTTCTCCATCTGCTCTATTATTATCTGATGGCCAGTTTTTCTTCTCGAAGCATTGTTGACGAAGTGGCAGCATATAGGTCCAAGCTGTAAATCCCAAGCCCTGTATGGCCATGGCCCGACAGTGCAGACCCATCTGGCCTCCTTTCTTTCCTCTACCCCTTCTTCTCCTTCTGCTACTGTACGTATGTAATCATGTATGTATGATTGCATACACGCAGTTTACTTTTCTTTCTTCTTGATCGCAGAACACCCTGGCAGACACAGAGAATGTGATTTACATGATATACATGTTTAATCATGTCCCATATAGGTACGCAGTACGTACGTACGTAGACTACGTACGTACGGGCGTACGTGGGGCGCGGTGGTGTATGGGTATGTTCGGTGCCTTGCAGCCGGAGGGTTGCGGGTTCGAATCCACCTCAAGCCGCCGCGTATACGGACCCTGGGCAAGTCCTTCACTCGCAATTGCTCATGCGCTTCGGCGTGAAACTCCGATTCAGTGTCCGCGCTGTAGTCGAGAGCGCCTCTGAGTAGAAATCTTGAAGAGGCGCTATAGCAAGTGCTCATACATACATACATACATACATACATACATGTTTGTATCCATGTATGCATGTGTGCATAACATAACATAACATAACATAACATATTTTATTCAGCAACCAACTTAAAATACAGGTCGTAAGTACATGAAACTATTTTCGAGATTTGTCGGTATGCCCAACAGACCCAAGAGGGGCCGAAGGTCCCGCAAGCCAGGGCCACCTGATACAAGTTATTTGACAGAAAGCATTACGGCCAACTATGATAATTCACAAACTAGGCAATATATTCTTAACTATCTTAACTAAACAATTAGAAATTAAAGAAAATTGAAGAAAACTAAGAAAGATTAGAGATTATGCACATATAATGACATAGCTTATAAACAGGTGCACACTCCCATTACGGTGACCAGGTCATCCCCTCTTATGAGTGTAATACAGCGTGTCAGAGGTAACAAACCCTCTAGGGATCAAGTTGGTATGTAAAAAAACGTTACACAGTTTTCAATAACATAACAGCGTTCAAATCTAGTGGGCGAATGAGTGTCATAGCGCTAGATTAAATATGCATAGTAGCCTAGACTGTAATCAGAAAGTGGCTGGGGGAGAATATTACTGTTAGTATTATATATAGAGAAGGCTAGAGTTTTAAACGTGGCATCGTCTCTTATGGAAATTGTTCTGACTGATGTCTACGGTGGACACTAGATCCTTGTAGGAGACTTAGTTTCGTTTAAAAAGGTGTCTAAATTATGACGAAGAACCGCGACTACTTGGCTACTGCGATCCTGAGTGGCCGAGTGGGTTGGTAGCCAGCTCTCCACACCGGCGGCCCGGGTTCGATTCCGGGTCGGTCAGTTTATCAGATATTAATTTTCGGATCTTTACTGCGGGTGGCTCGGTCGCATTATAAACGTGGAGTACAATACAATACAATACAACACAACACAATACAACTGGGGCGCGGTGGTATAGGGTATGTTCGGTGCCTTGCAGCTGGAGGGTTGCGGGTTCGAATCCACCTCAAAGCCGCCGCGTAGGGCAAGTCCTTCACTCGCAATTGCTCATGCGCTTCGGCGTGAAACTCCGATTCAGCGTCCGCGCAGTAGTCGGGAGCGCCTCTGAATGGGCAATCTGGTAGGGGCGCTATAACAAGTGTTCAAATACAATACAATACAATACAATACTGCAGTCTATAGATGGGTATATTTGCAATTAAACGGCATCTTGTGGCAACATAGGCTGTTGACGTCGACAGAAATTATACTGAACAGTTCTCACCATTCGTATTTCACAAAACAGCTTCCTGAGAACACTGATTTTTTATAGCAGATCCGTTAAAAAAGGTGTCTAAATTGTTACGAAGAGGTCTGAAACGCGACCTCTGGCGTCAAAAGCACAATGGTCATGACTGTCAACAGATGCCACTTAACTCGTGTAATTCGAAGTTAAGTCAGAAGCAGCGGTTTTTGTCTGGACAAGTACCTCTGCTGAGATAATAATGAAAGCTCCATTCTAGACACATTCTGGTGGCAAATCACACCCACGGGTAAAATAAACGCACGAGCGCCTTTTGCAAAACAGCCACGATGTTTCCATTTAGCCTCGGTCTTTGGAGAGTTATAGCTCGTAAATGCAGACTCTACTGTGTGACCTAAAAGCTCAGGGAATATCTTGAATGATAGTGAGTCGCTTCGGCTGCTGTGGTCTGCGCTCTTTAAAGGTGAAGAAACAGCAGACACTGCTGCGGTCAGAACACCAGCTGAAATAAATGTATGGACTGGGTGCAATAGGAGTCCCTTATTAGATTACATTAATTTAGATCATATCAGTTTAGATAATGTAAGATTAGATTAGATTAGATCATATAAGATTAAGATCATATAAGATTAGATTAGATAATGATTAGCTTAGATAAGATATAACAGACACAGTAACTCTATATTGCATTATATGTAGGCCTACGAGACCCTTCCTACAAACACTTGGAAACTTGTTTTCCCTCGGCGTTGGTTGGGAGGGTCTCTGAGGAGGAGTTATATCGGAGAGGAGCTATATAAATGCTTCGAAGTAGTGAATTAACGAATGAGTAAAATAAATGGATGAATGAATGAATATAATTATGGATTACCAACGTATACGCATACTTACGTACATAACTTATGAATACATAAATACATGCATACATAAATACATACATACATACATACATACATACATACATACATACATACATACATACATACATACATACATACATACATACATACATACATACATACATACATACATACATACATACATACATACATACATACATACATACATACATACATACATACATACATACATACATACATGTCATTGTTACATACATACATACATACATACATACATACATACATACATACATACATACATACATACATACATACATACATACATACATACATACATACATACATACATACATACATAAGTAACATAAATAAATACCTGTCATACATTCATATAATCTACATACATATTTATGTGTGTACACTTAGGGCTGGTACTGATTAAAATAATTTTAATCGATTAATCTCCTAAATTTAATCGAGATTAATCGATTAAATTCGATTAATTTGATCCATGCTACATAAAGCGTGAAAAACTGTTTAGACTGTATACACTGCAAAATCCTTCAATCATTCGACATGCTAAAGTTCAAATTGTCAAACTGAGAAATGTAGTCAGTAGTAACTACCTTCTATCTACAAAAATCTTCAAAAATTTCACCATCTTCGACTTTTCCATCAGCATTTACCTTAGATGCAAAATGATCGCTTAATTTCCAATCAGATGTTTCACATTATTACTGTTCGCCGTTTTGTTTATATAGGAAATAGGTCGGTTGACGTCATAAAATAAGTATAAATTAATCGAAAATTAATCGAACAAGCCAAAATTAATCGATTAAAATTTTTAACAATTAATCGATTAATTAATCGTTAAAATCCGCAGCACTAGTGTACACACACGTGCGCGCGCGCACACACACACACACACACACACACACACACACACACACACACACACACACACACACACACACACACACACACACACTTCCTGGCCACACGCGTCTCTCCCTGCTAAGGCTGCTATAGACGGGACACTGTTCCTGTTCTGCTGTTGCGATGGGGAAAGTGGCGGGAGACAATGTAGGTCGAGCGTCCTTTATCAGCTT
>JACEVL010003175.1:0-14714 GCA_020284085.1 Aporrectodea caliginosa
TCCACCTGGTTGTGCTGCGGACCCGTACTTTTATGGCCCAGTCTCGGAGTTTCGCTGTTGTGGGCCCTCCAGCTGGAACCAACTGCCTCGGTCCCTTAGGGCCGACCTTCTTTATCTTTCTTTCGGCCAGTTCCGAAAGCGCCTGAAAACCTCTCTTTTTGTCATTGAAGACACTGGCCCGGATTGGGGGCGCATATGATTTAAGCGGTGCTTCATAAATACTCGGCTACAATAACAATAATTAGTATGCATAGTTTTCATAGATGGAAATAAACTTGTTTCTTTGTAGACCAACAACGTAACAGTCTAGTTCAACGCTCAGATGGATTCTTTGAAGAAATGTTGGGTGGACTACGTGAGAAAGCAGACGGCAAAGACAGCCGCCGATCCAAATGCGAGGATCAAACTAATGGCCTACATTGTTATTCTTCTTGTTATTGCCTCCCGAATTCCTAAAGCTGAAGGTGGTCCGGCTGCTTGTGCTGCCTGCGTCACATGGGCTGCGAAGTTCTGTGCTTCGGCGGTTGCACCCGGCGGTATTTGTGCCTCTGCAGCATTTCTTCCGCCGCAGCTTTGCGGCTGTTTACTTGTTGCTGGGGGAGGAATGTGTGTTCTCGCGGCTGGCACTTGTGTATTGTATTGTATTTTCGTTTATTGATCTACTCAAGCTGTCATAACGCAGCTAGTTACAAGAATTCGCTTGCTTTGCGCCTACTCCGTAAGAGTGCATGATAGCTTGTGAAAGCTGTAGCTTGGAGAACAGGCTTTTTCGACAGATTTTGACGACTGATTTCGTACAAAACACAGAAGCATATTCAAGTGAACTTTGCAGAACATGATTTGCTGACTATTCTTAATGCTTGATCTGGTAAATGACACAGGAGCTCAATTTACCTAACTTGTGTTATTGGCTATTCTTAACACCTTTTATTCAGCAAACAACATAGTAGCTACTTTGATGTGACTTTTATTTGATGTGAGTTTTACATGTAGACAGGGTTTTGCTGTCAGAACTTTGGCAAAGTTTCTAAAAATGTGCCTACATCAGGCATGGTTTGCTACTGTCTGTAAACTAAAGGAAGTATCATTGTCTTGGAAATTATGGTTGAAAGATATATTTTCCGCCTTTTTCTTGCTACCAACGTTTTTGTTAACTATGATTCATATAGAAAAATTAGCAGACAACGTACTTTTTGCACTTTGCTACAGAAACTCGTCACCTCACCATGTTGGTCCAATGGTGGCCAACATTATGCAGAAGCGTTGGTAGGCTATTATACTGGTATACAAGGATCAGACATGCACTCAGTCACAGTAATCCAACGACTTGCATTTGCCCCAAATAACAAATGAAGGGCTATGACTGGGCGCCATGTAGCGTGTAGTAGGCCACGGATGATCGCCCATTCAAAGCGTCTCCTAAATCCCGGCAATTAAAGCATTGGTGTCATATTATACCCAACAATGATTGGCAATCCACCGAAGCCGAAAAACTGCATTCGCTGATGTTTTGTGTGGATTGAAAAATTATTATTATTATTATTATTATTATTATTATTATTATTATTATTATTATTATTATTATTATTATTATTATTATTATTTTATTACAGCGAATTTATATAGCGCCTCTTCAAGGATGCCTTGTCAGAAGAACTCTTAGCCCAACCCCGGTCGAACAGGACAGTCTTAAGCATTGGTGTTGAGCGCTTCTGAGAGACCCTTAAGTGGCGCTTTATAAATGTTTTGTTACATTACATTACATTAAGGGAAAACATCTCCTGCCGGTACTCATACTCTCCGTCCCACCTTTTCTCTGTCGCTTTCTGTATCCATCCGTCCCTCTCTGTGTACCCATCCATATCGGTTTCTGAATGTCTTCCCTTTATCTGTTTTCTTGTTCCTGCTTCCCTCTCCTCGTGTTTCACTCTTCAGTTTTCACGGACTAACGGACGGATGAGCAAACAAGAAAGATGGTGACCGACTTGATGTCTGTCTCTCACTGTCTCTTGTTTGCTCAAACCGTCCGTTAGTCCGTCCGTCCATGTGACAGACAGAACGATGAGCGGACAAGGACGACAATTTTAAATTAGTCCTAACCCTTGGTCATTGATCTAACATCTGTCTGTGTAATAGACGGACGGACGAAGGGACCAAAGGACTAAAAGGACTTGACAGACGGAAAGAGCGACATTAATTTTTAGGCAACACTAACGCAATTGTTTTGTCGTATATAGCTTAAGTGTGGAATACGCCATTTTGCTTTTCACTTCGATTCTTCCATAATTCCATCTGTAGGCCTAGTCTCCATTTTTCTAGTCTCTGTTCTCCCATTCTCCGCCAATAATCTTTTATCGTTTCCTTCTGTCTTCTGACTCTTTGTTGCATTTTGCTTCATTTCACATTCAATTTTACAATTTATTTAACCCTATTCCTTCAAGTCTCTCGTCATACGACGCCATTGTTCTCATATAATTCTTATATTATCCACACTTTCCATCTATTTTCTTCACCTTCCCTCCCTTTCACTTTCTTTATTATGTCACTAGTCGTTTTTCCTTCTCTTAGGCCTATCTTTGTTCGTCTAATCTCTCGTAAAACGCCCCTTGCGTCTATTAATCCTACCAAAAGCGGTCTCTTTCTTTTCCATGTTGTTTAACATTTTTTTCTTTTGAAAACCTTTCTTCTTTCGTAATATTTATCTATCTCTTTAACTAAAAGACGTAAATAGTTTTGCTTATCTATACACAGCAGGCAAAGCAACCTCTCCGAATAAATAAGAGTTCGGTTGTAATTGTAATCGTAATCGTAAAGTCCAAACTTCTAAAGCGCCACTCGAAAGCTAAGCGCAAGACACCAGGTTATTCACGAGCGCTGGGTTGAGTTAGAAGGTTGTCCCAAGGCGTAGTCCGAGTCCGGTTTCTGGCGGGTCAAGGGGGGCCGAGTAGATGTTAAGGTTGGTGTAGTTTAGGTCGAGAATTGGAAGATGGAGGATCAGGTGTGTCGGGGTTAGAGTTCTTGAAGAGGTGAGACTTTAGTTTCAAGTGGAAAGGTGATGGATAGATCATAGAGGAGCCTGAGGCAGATGATGGTGGATGATTGTCATGATGGTGCAGTAACCGACAAATTGCCGAATTCAGGAGCAAGGCAAAACCCACAAAAAATCACATCAGCCGAAGACTTTTCCAAATTTTGGCTACAGCTTAGAGTTCGGATAACCATTTTTTTAAATTCAACGACGGGTTTAAGATTATCGCTACTTGTTCCAACAATTTGACTATTTGACACTGGTGATATATGTACACTGTGTCCGGAAAAAAGGGACCCCTTTTGGTAATATGAAAATAAACTAGTAAATGTTCATCGATTTTTAAAATTCCAAGACCATTTTAATCCTGATATAATTTGCTAAATACTGGTTAAAGTATGAAAGTTTTTGTTATTTAATAATGACGTCATAATGACGTCATTTTCATCAAAATTCAAGTGTCAAGGACGGCAAAAAATCATCTAAAAGTTTCAATATTATTTTAAACTGTCATTTATCAATTATAAAGTTTAGTTTAATTTAATTTTTACATTTCAATAATATTAGACTACAAGGCGTGCTCAAAGTGTCCACCTTCTGCCTCAACACAAGCTTCAAGACGAGCGCGCCACAGGCCAATAGCAGCAGCGATAACCAGCTGATCAAATTCATCCCAGGCATTAACAATACGCGCACGGAGTTCTTCAATGTCTCTGATCTTTGTCCTGTAAACCTTCTATTGCATTAGTCCCCAAATCTTGTAATCAACGGGATTAAAGTTCGGGCTGTTTGGCAGTCAAAGATTAGGAGGCATGAAATCCAGAGTATCCTTTGTCTGCAGTTCAACAGTTTCACGAGCTCAGTGAGCTGAAGCGCCATCTTGTTGGAATGTGTAATAATCCGAATATACCCTGGATATCAGACAACAATTTTTCCGACAGCAAACAATCACGGGAAAAAGTTCCACTTATTTTCCCGCCTGGTTCTGTTAAATGGATTTCCGTTTTACGACGATCCGATCATCCGACGCACCAATTTTTGTCATACTTAAATTTTGATGCGAATGACGTCATTATGACGTAATTATTTGATGACAGGAAATTTTACATTTTAACCATGTTAGCAAATTATGTCAGGATTAAAATGGTTTTGGAATTTTAAAATCGATGAATATTTACTAGTTTATTTTCATGATAACAAGTTTTGGGTCGACCTTGGTTTCCGAAAAGGGACTTTCGGTATTGTTGGTCGGCGGGGATTGTTGCGAAATTCATAATTGGCTTGGCACTCTATGGAGCGCTGTGGTAGCAATTTTAAGTCACCTCCTATTGAGCTGCTACGGGTAGATTAGATGATTCGACACTCTATGGAGCGCCGAAATATCGGCCTCTGTGATTGCTGTGTTGGTGCCAATTTTTGGACCAACACCTACGATTTGTACTGATATTGACACCGAGAGAGCTGCACACTGCACCGGTGTGGTTTTAAGATGCTCCCTGTGGCAAATAGGTAGCACCAGTTGGTAAATCTGCTCCGGTGCCAATTTAAGATACCCCTGTGGCAATCACATAGCACCGGCTGGTAAGATTGCTCCGGTGCCCTTTTGAGATATTGCTCCGGTGCCCTTTTGAGATATTGCACCGGTGCCCTTTTGAGATATTGCTCCCGTGCCATTTCTAGTTGCTCCCCATGGGAAAGGTGTTGGGGCACCAGAGTTTTCGGCACCTCTGATAGGTATATAAGGCAGGGGTTGGCCATAGGAAGGAAGTCTGGAGAAGACCGCCTTGAGATTCGGCCTCGAGCTTTGCATCGGCCTAGTAGTCTCGACGGGGAAGAGCTACTGTCGTCGATCTACGAACCAGCCATCCGAGACGCTGTCGCTAGAGGGCCTGCTCGATGACTCGACGGGGAGGCAGCTGAACAGTTCTCTCGATGTCAAGTTGCCTGTTGATGTGATCGTCTATGAGAAGAACTAATAAAGCGGTGTTCTACGTGTGTGAGTGTGTCGCTGGTGATCAATCCAAACCTCTCGATAGACCACGAGAGTCGGACCGGACTCCCTTTGTTGAGGCCTGGGGTTTCGGCATCCTGGTAGGGCTGAACCACTCGACAGAGAAGACGAACTAAGAGAAGAAGAAGAACCCCGGTTTCCCGACAATATATATATATATATATATATATATATATATATATATATATATATATATGACGTGTGGAATCCATACTATAATATTATTGTGTCATATTACTGACATAATATTAGCATGTCGTTAACATAATATTATTATGACCTTTACGTGTAGTGGTTAGAGCGCTGGACTGTGAATCGAGAGGTCGGGGGTTCAAATCCCTCGCCAGGGCAGAAATTTGGTTCGAGATTTCTGTTCCACCAGCACCCCCTAGCCAAGTCAACTATAATAATTACTCTGGCCGTACACTGTCGGTGGGAAAACGAGACGGCGAGGGAGAGGATTGGCCACCCGCCCTCATATGCCGAGACTAAGTAGGCCTAAATGAATTCGCTATAGCATTTCATACCCATGGCTGCCTCAGGGCTAGCTTTGGGGACTCCTTCTTCTTCTTCTTCTTCTTCTTCTTCTTCTTCTTCTTCTTCTTCTTCTTCTTCTTCTTCTTCTTCTTCTTCTTCTTCTTCTTCTTCTTCTTCTTCTTCTTCTTCTTCTTCTTCTTCTTCTTCTTCTTCTTCTTCTTCTTCTTCTTCTTCTTCTTCTTCTTCTTCTTCTTCTTCTTCTTCTTCTTCTTCTTCTTCTTCTTCTTCTTCTTCTTCTTCTTCTTCTTCTTCTTCTTCTTCTTCTTCGCTTCTTCTTCTTCTTCTTCTTCTTCTTCTTCTTCTTCTTCTTCTTCTTCTTCTTCTTCTTCTTCTTCTTCTTCTTCTTCTTCTTCTTCTTCTTCTTCTTCTTCTTCTTCTTCTTCTTCTTCTTCTTCTTCTTCTTCTTCTTCTTCTTCTTCTTCTTCTTCTTCTTCTTCTTCTTCTTCTTCTTCTTCTTCTTCTTCTTTCTTCTTCTTCTTCTTCTTTCTTCTTCTTCTTCTTCTTCTTCTTCTTCTTCTTCTTCTTCTTCTTCTTCTTCTTCTTCTTCTTCTTCTTCTTCTTCTTCTTCTTCTTCTTCTTCTTCTTCTTCTTCTTCTTCTTCTTATGTTCGGATGATGATTTCACCAACGCTGTCCCTTCAAAATGCGGTTTACGTCAGGTTAGACTTGGATTCCCGGGTCCGTGTACGTTCCAGCTCGAGATGGTTATCTATGACTTATTTATTTGACATGGCGTAAATTCGGGAAATAGGCCTAAGTCTCGAGCATCTTTCTGGAAACTTGCCAATAGACAGAGTACTCTCTAGGTAAACCTTACAGACTATCTAGGTCAGCTGTTCAGACATGACCTAGACAGACTATAGTGCAGGCTTGTTATGTTGTAAATAATAACGAGAATGTAAATAATTAGTGAATAAGTTAGACATACAGATTTAAGTTCATAACGCAAAGACTTGAAGAATGCTAACAGCCTGTGCAGACGGCGTCGTGTACGAATTAGGCGCAGATCGAGATTCAAAAACAGGACTTATATAGCGCCCCTTCAAGATAACCTACTCAGAGGCGCTCCCAGCCCAAGTTCGGAGATAAATAACAGTTTTCAGATGCTTGTAAAAGGCGTATGTAGAGTTACTAACTAAAACAACACGCAGATCTGAAGGAGGGTTATTCCACTTGGTCAGCCCAACCACTGAAAAGGCACGCTGTTTCATCTTTGAATTGCGTACAAGAAGTTAACCTCTAGATAGTGTTGTTTTAGTTTTGCCTTGAGTTTTAGTTTTAGTTATTATTAGTTTCACATGCTAGGTGTTTTAGTTATTATTAGTTTTAGTTATTTCGACAAGTTTTAGTTTTAGTTATTATTAGTTTTACATGCTAGGGGTTTTAGTTATTATTAGTTTTAGTTATTTCACCGAGTCTGGCAATTTTTTTCCCGCATATAGCTTTTGCACAAAAAAGGATTCACTCGATACACTCTGTTTCAAATCGATACTTAAAATAGTCCCACACTCCACTAGGTGTAGGTCCACCACCTAAATTTAGTTCGAACATCTTATAAAATTCCGAAGATCGGAAGAATACTGAACGAAGTGCTGATTATAAAACGCATATATCCAAAAAGTGTGAATATCCTAAGACGCTAGGTTTTCGTTATGTGTTTTCGTTTTGGTTTTCGTTATGTGTTTTCGTTATTATTAGTTTCGACTGGTTTAGTTTTAGTTTTTATTTCGTTATCGTTTTTCCTCTAGTTTTCGTTTTAGTTTTAGTTTTAGTTAACTAAAACCTTTTGTTTTCGTTAACGAAGGTTTTCGTTTTAGTTTTCGTTAACGAAAACAACACTACCTCTAGATCCTGCATTGTGCCGCTGGTGTCAGATTGGGCTGAACAGACGTGGCTGCTATTGATAAGAGGTGTATGGTCCAGAAGACCTAGTAATTAGTTATCTGACAATATGTAGGCCAGGCACTCGGAAAATTTGAATATGAATAGAAGCATCGTACATAACGTGGGTCATATAACCATGCAATTAATTAGCTTGAATAGTTACTTCGGTGAGGTAATTAACCGTCTCGCCGTCTCATCATCATCATCATCATCATCATCATCATCATCATCATCATCATCATCATCATCATCATCATCATCATCATCATCATCATCATCATCATCATCGTCATCGTCATCGTCACCACCACCACCACCACCACCACCACCACCATCATCATCATCATCATCATCATCATCATCATCATCATCATCATCATCATCATCATCATCATCATCATCATCATCATCGTCGTCACCACCACCACCACCACCACCACCACCACCACCACCACCACCACCACCACCACCACCACCACCACCACCATCATCATCATCATCATCATCATCATCATCATCATCATCATCATCGTCATTAGTAATTCCTGACTTCAACTGTAACATATAGGCCTATATCGGATATCTGTAGCCTATACTATATCGTAGATTTATAGCCTATCGATGGGGCTGAAATAGTGTGACGTTCTTCTAGAGTGGCAATGGCTCCTATTCGGAAAATTCATTGAAAGCAATGAGCGGTGTTGAGGTTGAACGGTTGCTCGGGACTAAAACATGCAGCTTGTGTTTGTTCATATGTATGGGACCAGCAGGTCTCAGGGTGCTCCAGTGATGTAGTTGTTTTGGAGGCCTAAACGCTTTTCTATAGCGACCGTATGGCCTGGACTCTCTGCTCATTGTATACAGGTGTGCAGTCAGCGCAGATGTGTGGAGCGTAAGGCTAACATAAAGACATCGACTGTAGGCCTAATAACATAAGTAGGCTACTTTTGGCATTTAAAACCACTCCACGTGAGAGCACAATCGTCTTATGCCTTTAGGTAAATATAGCTTCTAAGAACCACAGTGGAACATAGGGACGACGCTAATTTAGGTCTCGAACCGAAAGTGGACACTTTGCAACAGTGGTTAAATAGGGGCCTAACTTAAATTGCTCATCTAGGGTTTGCGTATCTCCGGATTTGTGCAAATCTAAGCCTATCAGGCTCGAACCATATAGGTTGCATAAATGCATAGGTTACATTACAAGCCAAGCTCTCCAGCCATTCGAATACCGTGCTTCACTTAAGGGCGAGGACCTTCCTCATCTGGACATTTTATAACCCTAGTATATATGTATGTACATGTATGTATGTATGTATGTATTTATGTATGTATGTATGTATGTACGTACGTACGTATGTATTGTATTGTATGTATGTATGTATTATGTAAGTATGTATGTATGTATGTATGTATGCATGAATGTATGTATGCATGTATATATATATATTAGAGCTGTTCAACAATTACAAGTTCTAATCGCGATTAATCTTGTGAGTGATAAAATAATTGCGATTAATCGCTTCATGAGAAAAGAATAATGCATTATCGTTGTTTTCCATACATATTAATAAATAATAAATAGCATTTCTTTTCTTAAACGAACTTCATTTTTATCAGTATTTAATAAATAATGTTGAAAAATATAAAGTTCGTCTTAAACAAACTTGTCGTTGTTGTCAATTTGTCAATTTTTTATTAATTAACAGAAATAAATATTTAGCAGGTTCATTCACTTTCTGCAGTATCTGACGCATCGCAGTGTTCGGTAAATTCATATCTAAATCTGTTTGCGATTAAAATTTAATTGCGATTAAAATTTTTAATCGCGTTATTCGTCCCGAAAATATACCGCGTTAATCGCGCGAGCTAACTGCGATTCATCAACAGCCTTAATATATATACATGTACATATATATATTCCTTTAGGCTATAGGGCCTATCTCCCCCTTAGTGCATAATCAGAAAACCGACGTATTATAGAAGACCTGCAGGAAGAACGCAATTTTTCAAGTGGAGATATTTTCAAGTGTTTATAACGGTTATAGATATTTGATTGAACGATGGTCCCGATCATTATCTGGAAAACGCGTCTCGCTATCTATATCTAAACATTTTATAACCATGTAGTATGTAGCCCGCTTTGTAGGCCTATACAGTATACGACACCGTCGGGAAACTGCTTTCAAGTCGCTAATACGGTTAATCACGACATACTGACTAGCAAATTACAAAATATTGGCGTAGGCCTACGTGCACGGTATAATTGCGCTCGATTGTTCAGTAGATCTAATTATTTTGATAATAGAAAGCAACAAGTCACATATAATGGCTCTTTATCGAAAATGAAAATAATCAAATTTGTAGTAGCCTACCACAAGGTACTCCAAATTCTTGGACCCTTCTTTTCTTACTTTTTATTAATGACTTTCCCAATGCTTCACCGATTTCGTGTTTTGTGCTTTTCGCCGACGATACCAACATCTTTGCATGTCAATAAGCGTAAGCTTATACGAAAAACTTTTTCAACTAATGAATCAAGAACTTAAGAGTGTGATCGATTGGTTCTGGGTTAATAAATTATCCCTGAACCTGAATAAAACCAATTACGTATTATTCTGCTTCCAGAAGCGAAAGAAACAATTTATTATGTACAATAATCTTATGACACAGGTAAATTCTGTTAAATTCCTGGGAGTATATTATGTGGACCAATTTGTCTGGGCCTCAAATTATCCTTCTCGTCTGGTTAGCTTCACTTAATTTAAAAAAAATTCTGTCAGAATCATTGTGTAAATGAAGTGCCTTGTCTTCTCAATCTATGTTACGTAAATTGAATATTCTTCAAATTGAACAGGTTAGAAGTCAACAGCCCTCAGAGTTCATATTTAAATAGCCTACATGCATAACCTTTTGCCTGGGACTTTTGTGAATTTCATTAGTTTTACATCTCAATCAAATCCCTATAATGTTAGAACATCCTCTAATTTCAGAGGAGTTGCTACCGGAACCAACACAAGGAAATTCTCAATTAAAAGTACCGGTCCGAGGACCTGGAATAATCCTCCCGTAGCTATACGAAGGCTACATTGTATACATGTACATGTAGTTCTCCCTGCATCTCTATAGACTATTTTTTAACTGAAACTCCGCGGTCACTTACTAGCTGTTGATCCCTGACTCTCTCCGTATCTCCTGCATGTCTTACTTTCAGCCATGTGTGCATTATATTGTGTGCATAATATTGTGTGCATAATATTGTGCTTGGTGCAGGCAGTCAGTCTCTTTCAATTTTCATTTTTAGTTAACTAGTTAAGACCTTATATTCTTGGTAATTATATCACATAATTATATTACATAGCCAGCTGCTATCATTTCTATGTGCATGGGTAACCCTGTCAGCGGAACTTTCCACCCATTAGGGTCTTTCTCCCATTGCAGTAAATCAACGAATGTCTTGATCTAGACTGCTATGTTATTTTGTGTTAGAAGAAGCAATAACATTTATGGTTATGGTTAATTAACTCTCCATAATGGAACGCAGAAAGAACACGATTTTTCAAGTGGCGATATTTTCCTAAGTTGGTAGAACGGCTGTAGAAATTGGGCCAATTGATCTTGGTTATGCGTGGGCTGAAACCACTGCAAGATAGAGTTCAATATAATATTAATTTTAATCGCAGTAGAGGGCCTACAAACGAAAATGGAGGCTGCGAATATTTGGTTGAACCATCGGATAAACCCGATGATTATTTGGAAAACGTGTACTTGTCGTGGGTATAGAAAACTATTTAAGCGGGTTGCTTGCGAACCAGACTGCCAGGAAGATCGAGAGACATCCGTGAAAGGTGAACGCCAGAGCCTCTACGAAGACCGATTTTCCACGTCGTCATTCGCTGTCTACCTGCATGCCCTCAGGTATGAATGTCTGCTTGTAAGCAGGTATATATCTAATTATCAAACTAAGCCATCTCTTTAAAACAAATTATTGTATACGTGTGCAGTGAATACTTACGGACTTTCGACGAGTGCATTGCTACGATGATGGAGATAAAGTAGCCTACTGCAATCTATAGATATATAGCTCTGCTCTGCGTTACAAGCTAAGCGCTCTATGCAATCTGTTAGTGCGCTACACAAAATTATGACATCTCTTTCTGACCGGGGAAATGCGGTGGCGGCTGCGATCATCAGTCCCACCGACATATTTGTACCAGCAACGAAGACTAAAATTGGCGATCGGGCCCTTGGAGTCTCTGGCCTACGTGTCTGGAACAGTCTTCCTGCACCAATAATATTCAGGATGCCAGAAACCTCTGTGTTTCAAAAAACATACCCGAGTTCGCGTTTTATCGACGCGTGTTGTATACAGGGCTTCTCATTTGAGGCGATCGATCGATCTCCTTGGTCGATCGCCAAGCAAAGGTCTGGTGGATCGGTAAATCGATCACGCAAATCGAGCGCGATCGATTTACTCCAAGAGGAAACTGAAGCCATTATTTTATTTACCTAATTTACATTACTTTAATTTTTGCTTACTTGCGGCGGCGGTGAATGCGTTCGGAACGCAACGTTTCGTGACCTATATAATGACCGCTGAGTGACCAATTTCGTGCAATATGATCGGTAACAACACGGTGGACATCTCCCGCGTAACGTCATTTGTAAGTTCGTAACGTCACTAATTTCGAAAATTATGGAAAGCAACAATGGCGGCGACGGTGCCGAAGTTTAATAATAGGCCTAATGTACAGTTTAGCAACGGCGCTCGTTTTCGGTTGCTGGCCCTAGGACATGAGCTCTCTGTTGCGCTCCGCCTAGTGAATAGAGTTCACACGGTCACGCCATTTTTCTGTAAGAACTTAACGACTGCCTTATTTAGCCGTGGCTGGACTAGGAGCGCTTCTGAGTCGAACACCTTGAAGGGGCGCTAGGCTAAATGAAAACTAATTAATAATACTATCAATTGTAATAATAACGGAACTGAACTGAGATAGGCCTACTAAGCTACTAGATTAGTAGGCCCTACTATATAATATGCAGCTATAGTATAGCTGCTATACGTAGGCCTACTATATAATATGCAGCTATATCTACGTTCCATTCGCAGCTCTCTTTCACTGCATGCCATTACTACTCTGATCCACGCCTTGATCTGCACTCGAGTCGACTTTGGGAACGCTGCATAATTATATTGGACTCTCCTAATACTCACGAACTCCAGTCTATTCTTAATGCAGCTGCTCGGCTTATAGGCGACATTCCAAAATTTGCCCATATCTCAGGCTATATTCGGGAAACTCTTCACTGGCTCCCTATCCAACAGCGGGTACAGTTCCAAATCCTTTCCCTCATGCGTAACTGCCTTGTTGGGGTGGCCCCATCCAACCTGAGGTATTTTTGCACCTTTGTCTCCTCCTTACCTGCGAGGGTCTCTTTGCGATCTTCGACTTGTGGCCTTTATGGTTGTCCCTCGCATGCGCTCTGCTACGGCCCACTCTAGGTGCTCTGCCCGTGTTGGCCCATCAGCTTGGAACTCTCTTCCCAGTCTCTTCGCCTTGAGCTACTAGCCATCTCACCTCTCCAGTTCCGTAGACGCCTTAAGACTTTCCTGTTTCCTGACGCAGGCACTGAAGCAGGTTGAGAGCGCTGCTGATTTTTGAGCGGCGCTATATAAATGTTCGATTACAATTACAATTACAATTACAATTATACGCATACGATACACAAAATACGCTGTACATAAAAGCTGTCGAGGTCGATCGTGCACCGATCGCCTATGCAATCCAGCGCGATCGATTTTCAAGTCGCCTTCTATTTTCAAATGAGAAGCTCTGGTTGTTGCAGTCAATCAACAAACGTGCGTCGACACATTTATTAATAGATCTGTCTATAAGTTCTGCCCATAACAGATTCTTTCAAGATAATTTTATGCTGCGTGTTTCACATACGCTTACAGTATCTACCCCAGGCATGTAGGCCTTTGAATGTATGCTTGTATGTATACATATAGATATATTATATCTATACATGTAAGTATGTATGCATGTATGTATGTATGTATGTATGTATGTAATATGTATGTATGTATGTATGTATGTATGTATGTATGTATGTATGTATGTATGTATGTATGTATGAATGTATGAATGAATGAATGAATGAATGTAGGCATGTATGCCTGAGTATCTGTGTATGCATGCATGCATTTTATAAATGGATATAAACTTGGTTCTTTGCAGAATAACGACGTCACAGTTTAGTTTGTCGCTCCAATGGACTCCTTGAAGAAGGGTTGGGTGGACTACGTGAGAAAGCAGACGGCAAAGACAGCCGCCGATCCAAATGCCAGAATCAAACTAATGGCCTACGTTGTCATTCTTCTTGTCATTTCCTCCAGAATTCCTAAAGCTGAAGGTGGTCCGGCTGCTTGTGGTGCCTGCATGACTTGGGCAGCGTCATGGTGTAGTTGGGCGGTTACAGCTGGCAGTTCTTGTGCCGCTTATGCAGCGATTCCGCCGCTTCTTTGCGCCTGTCTGCTTACTGTTGCGGGAGGAGGTTGTGCTGTGTTGGCTAGCTCGTGTGTATTAGTTTGCGTGGCGCCTACTATGTAAGAGTGCATGGGAGCAGGTCAAGCTGTAGCTTGAAGAAGAAGCTTTTCGTCTAATAATGGCGATTTATTTCGTACTGCGCACGGTAGCATATTCAAGTGTACTTAGCATAAACGTTTTTGACTATTCATGAAACCTTATTCTGCAAACAACGTAGGAGCTAATTTTCGCTTTTTTGATTGATATTGGTGATTGATTTCGAACAGAACACAGACGCATATTCAAGTGTACTTAGCAGAACATGACTTGTTGATTATTCCAAATGCTTGCACTGGTAAATGGCATGGAACTGAATGCATATAACTGGCTATTATTATTGACTATTAATATTATAATAATAATATTGATAGAGATTTGAGTTTCGTGTTGCTGACGCATTATTCCGCAAATAATATGAGAACTTATAATAATAATAATAATAGTCTATTTTAATGTGCCTTTTAGAGAATGACTTTGTTAATTAAAAGGACTTCGGCAAGGTTTCCAAAACCATTTATACGCTTTTTTATGGTAGGCCTACACGGTTTGTCTGTAAAATAACGCAAATATCATTGTCGTGAAAATTATGGTTGAGATACATATTTTACGCCTTTTTCTTACTTTTAAGGTTTTCGCTAACTAAAATTTATATAGAAAAGTCAACA